>JAOXYD010000006.1:19767007-19782665 GCA_028565735.1 Pinacopodium congolense
TGTGGATCAACTAAAACTATTCTAGAGTAAGACTCATCTAAACTATGTTTCCAAGTTTTAAAAATTATCTATATACTTAAATAAACACCAAGAGCTTGGAATGATAAGATTGGTGAATTCTTAATTCAAAGTGGTTATTCACTTATTAACACCCAAGGCATGTAGAAGTAAACTAGTAGTTGTACTAGGTTATGTTGACGATTGGATAATCACTAGAGATGATGAAGAAGAAATTCGTCAAATACGAGAAAATATATTAGTTCAATTCCAAATGAAAGATCTTAGAGAACTCAATCATTTTCTTAAACTAGAAGTTAATCATATGAAGGAAGGAATATTTCTTTGCTAAAAGAAATATGTAAGAAACTTATTATAAAATTTTGATATGGCTCAATGTAAACCAATCTCAACTCCTATGGAGCCAAACATCAAGATTAATGCTAACGAAGGGGAAGACTTAAAATATGCTACTGTGTATCAACAATTGGCTAGAAATCTAATCTACTTGAAACTTACAAGGTAAGATATTGCATTTATAGTTAAATTGGTAAGTTGTTTCCTGCAAAAACCAAAGAAATATCATCTTAATACTATTTGATAGATCTTATGATATGTGAAAGAAACAGTCAAGTATGATCTCTTTTGTAAAATAGATGAAGACTGTAAACTAGTTAGCTATTGCAACGCTAACTACACTAACAATCTTGGCACACGTTGATCAAATACAGGTGATGTGTTAAAATTTAGATTAGGACCAGTGTCATAGTGTAGTAAGAGACAACTAGCAGTATCATTATTAACTACTAAATCAGAGTATCAAGCCGTAGTAATGGATGCCTAAAAAAGTATGTGGTTAGCTCAATTATTAGAGGATTTACATCAATCAATTAAGTATGCTATACATTTGCATTGTTATAATCTATTAGCTATAAAATTAACAGAGAATCCAGTGTTTCATTCGAGAACTAAACATGCCGAGGTACATTATCACTGTCTTTGAGAGAAGGTGTTATAAGAAAACATAAATATGGTTCCTATTCTCATTAAAGAACAGATAATAGACTTATTTATGAAAGGAGTTTTTTCTGCTAAGTTCTTAAAGTTACGTAAGCAATTTGGCATGATTAAACATTTGAAAATAAAAGAGTAGAGATTCGATGCTGAGGGGGAGAAATGAAGAGCAACACTAACTTTTCTAGAGTCCTCTGCTCTTGAATCTTCTATCTACATAAAGAAGCTTCAAGTTTTTTTATTCACCAACTTAATGAGTGGTTGTCATTTACTTGGCCACCAACTTTGCTACCTATAAATAAGGGGGAGCTTTATAGTTAGGGGTGTGTAAAGAAAAGAGTGTGTAGAAAAACAATGTGTGTGTGTGTAGTAAAGAATAAATAGAGAAACAACTTGAGTTGAGAGTGAGCGGGCAATAAAAACAAAAGAAGATTGCGTGTGTGTAATGTCCTAAAATAATATTAAAGTGAGTGGGCATTGTAAGAGTGATGTGTTGTATCAATTGTTAAGTAAGTCCTCTTGTATGTAAAATTATTTGTGCAAAATTAATATAACATTTGTTTTTTCTGATTATTTTTTAGTGTCCAATTCAATAATGTCTAGCCAAGATATTTCAACATTGCCATGGTTTTATCATTCTCTTTTTTCTTTTTTCTTTTTTTTGGTTGATTGCTGGCATGGTTAGGTCTAAGTTAGATCAATGATTAATGAGCAACAAAGAAGGGAGGATAGACGATAGAGGAGGGGAGAACATATAAACAAAAAATGAAATGAAAGAGTCACTAGAGAAAGAAGATGAGGCACATAATTGTAAAAAATAAAAATGATATATAATATATATAACGAATAAAATTGAAACAAACTGATTAGTTTATTTGAATACAAATTAAAAATAAGTTTTTAATTATAATAAAATTATATATAAGCTTTCTATTTCTTATAAACGAGTTCATTCAGTTGAAAAACTAATATAAATATATATATATAAGTTTTTTTAAATTAAATTTTTGCTTCCACCAGAATTTGAATCTTAGTATAGTAGAATGCATTAAACATTCGCTCCCAAAGAGTCACAATGCCATTGGTGTTTATATATATATATATATATATATGTATGTGTATATATATAAGTTTCTAATTAAAATAAATTAAAAATGACTTTTACATTTAAAATAAAATAATTTGTTTAACTGAAAAATTAGAAATAAGTTTCGAATTAGAATTTAAAATAATTTTTCTAATTAAAATAAACTAATAAATTTATTTTAATAAAAAATTAGAAATAATATTTTTAATTAATTTAAACTAATTTGTTTAGTTAAATAAAAAATTAGAAATATGTTTCTAATTATAATAAGATTTAAAATAAATTTCTAATTACATTAAAATAATTTTTAGTTAAAAATTAGAAATGAGTTTCTAATTATAATAAAATTAAGAATAAGTTTCTAATTAGAAAAATTAGAAATGAATTTTCTATTTGAAATAAACTAATACTTTTAAATTGAATAAAAATTGAAATTTCTAATTAAAATAAAAATTAGAAATAAATTTTCTAATTAAAGATAGAATAACGTGTTTAGTTGAATAAAATTAAAATACGATTGTAATTAAGATTAAACAATTAGAAATAAGTTTTCTAATTAATTATAAACTATTTCGTATAGTTGAATAAAATTAAAAAATGTTTCTAATTAAGATAGAAATTAGAAATATGTTTTCTAATTAATGAAAAATTAATTTGTTTTGTTAAATAAATGTTTAGAATAAGTTCATATTACTTGAATTATATTTGAGTATGATAATTAATATTAACTACTATATCAACAATGATTGACCATATATGTAATCTTTCAATTTTATAAACAACTGAATTCCAATTATTTACTTAATGGTTGATTCATATGACATAACATACAATTATAATATTTCTCCTTCACTATAGAAACTTAAGGTTTATTTGTTAATGTTTCTTGTTTCTATTTTTTGTTTTTATTTTTTTAAAATAAGAAAACCAAAAAAAAATATAGAAATAAAAAATAGGATATAAATACAACACAAAAACCTAAAAAATAGCACAAAAATCGAAAAATATACAAAAATCGATGAAAACATACAAAACAGAAAATGGAAATAGAAAATTGAACTAAACAAGCCCTTAGTGTTTCAAATACGGCTATTGCATCAAAGAACATTGTTGTCAAACTCAAAAAATTGAATGCTGATAATTATTAAACATGGAATATGAAAATCCAATATGTATTAGAGAAGTAAAAGGCTACATAACTATTAAACATAATTATAGATATTTCTAAGGATGGTAATATGTTCTAATATAAAAGGGATTGTAATGCTTATGAGACTTGAAAAAGTAGAACTCCTTCCTTAGCTCACATTGCATTACTGAGTAATATCAACAATGATATAATTTGCAAGTTCAAAAACTATGATCATACTAAAGACACATTGCTCGCTTTAGTTGTACATTTTAGAAGTATCTCTATAACTAAATTGAAATTACTTACTATTAAGTTTGACACTTATAAGAAGTATCCAAATCATATAATAAATAAATATTTAAGACACGTGTGAAACATAATAAATGACTTACAAGATATTAGTCATGTATTGTCTAACGAGCAATAAGTGCAAGTTATAATTCATTGTCTATTAATAGTTTAAGAGCATATGAAAATGCATTTATCACATAATGAAAATATTAAGACAAAAAAAGGATGATATAAAGTACCTCATATTATAGGAAAAATGTCTTAAAGCTTTCAATATGACTTTTAATATATATATTGTTAGTTATATTAAGCTATGAATAACAAATGTAAACACTATAGGGGGCCTAATTAATAAAAATTCACAATACTCAGGACTTGCAAAAGTTCAAGTTATGAAAAATATAGAAGAAGAAAAATTTCCTTCAAAAAGATAAACTTGAAAAGGATTAAATGCTACAATTGTGACATTGAAGATCACTTAGCTTACAACTGTGGCAAGTCTAAAAGGTCACAATCCTATAGCATAAACATTTATTTTATAAATGTCTCATTTTTATTTTTCTAACTAAATTATATCTTTTTTTAAATTGCTAATTTATGAGCAACTAACCATGTATCAAGGGATAAGAATATCTTTGTTTTATAAAAACTCACATGGAATATCATGGAATTATATAGGAGTCAACTCAAAGATTGCTATATAATAGATTGGCATCTACATGTTAATCATTCATGGAAGCCGTTCTCTAATCCTACATGAAGTATGTTATGCTCTAAAGATTTATATGAATCTTGTATTTGTATTAGTGTTGGTTATACTTAGTTTCAATACAAACTTCTATAGTGGTAGTATTGAGTTGTATCTCAAAAAACATTTATTATAGCATAGCACTATATTGGATGGCTTCATTATTCTAGAACATGTTAATACAAGTAATAATATTTTTTGTTTTTTATTTGCTACATCTACTAATTCCAATGTCGATGAAATTTTATAGCATGCCTGATTATATTATATTAGTCAAAATTGAATAAGTTGATTAGTAAAATAAATCCAATTAGGTTATTTAAATCGAGTAAATTCACCTACTTATGAACATTCTCTAGCTAATAAAATAGTAAGAAAGTCATTTGGAAAGGGAGCGTAAGCTAGACATCCATTGCAATTAATTCATTTTAACATCTGTGATCCAATGAATGTAAGGGCATGACATGAGGTCGCGTGTCTTATCATTTTTACAGATGAATGTAGTAGATGTGGTTATATCTATTTGATTTCTCACAAATAAGACGTATTTGATTGCTTTATATAGTATAACACTTAGGTGGAAAATTAATTAGATAAGAAAATCAAAGCATTAAGGATTAATCGAGAATAAAAATGCTTGTATAATAAGTTTAAAATGTTGTGATAAAAAAAGAATAAAAAGTAGTTGAACAATCCTCGAACTCCATAATAAAATGGCTCCGTATATAAATTAAATAATATTTTATACAAAATAATTAGCTTCACGACGATAAAAACAAACTTTATCAATCACTTTTTGGGGTTATACATTACTAATAGCCATTTATGTACTTAATCGAATACCAATAAATAAGTTACAAGAACCTTATATGAGTTATAAATAGGTAGAAAGATTGACGTGAAAAACTTAAGGCTTTGGAGTTGTGCTACCTATGTTCAAGATTTCTCTCATAAATATTAAAAAAAAAGGTCTAAAGGAAAGAAAAATATCTTTATTAGATACTATAAACACTCCAAATGGTATGTATTTATAAATGAATCAGATAATAGAAGAATAATTGATTTCGGGTCACAAGATATCACATTTATAAGGAATGAGTCTTTCAAAGTAAGGTGAGATACGTATAAATATATCCTTATATGAGAGATTTGATCAAATTGATTCTATTATCACGAATCAAGTAAGGGGACTTCATTCAAGTGGGAGTAATATAGAAAATAAAGAATTGATTCAAGATCAATTAACGTTGCCACTTGGTGAAAGTTTACCTATAGTATTTAATCTGAGTGGTAGTAATCAGAACATTGATATATTTATTTCTTATAAACTTCAATTACATCAAAGTTACTGTAAAATAACTTCTCGATATCAAATTGAAATAAAAAAATTCATATAATTTGTAACACTCCAACCTGATTCAAAACTTAATTCCCAATTCACAAAAATTCCTAAATAACAACCCTAATTCCTCAAATCAATTCCTAAATTCAACACAATCCCTAATTTCGCAATTTAAGAATAATTCAATCTCAACTGTTCAATATAAAACAAATTTTATAAAGAATAATTTCCTTAAATAAATACAAATGATCACTAATAAAATTCATTATTCCTAAAGTAAATAAAATTCAAAATCCATCCAAAATGTATCAACTACATCTACCATATCATAAATGAATCAAATTATCAAAGAATAACAAAATCTAACTACAACTCGTTCCTGTGGCATCCTACGACAAGCTATTCCACCTGAGTTATTTACCAACGTGAACTTAAAATCCAAAATGATCGATAAACAAACCACACACAGAACACTTTCCACTCCTGAAAATATTATAAGCATTCCCACTCTTAAAATACCAAATCTCATCAAATAACTCCTACAGGACGTTTCCCACTCTTGAAAGCATCTCAAATATCCCACTATTGGAATACCAATATAAATCACTAAGGATATCTCCACTCCAGTAATATCTCTGCATATGCCTAATAATCAATTATAATCTCATAATATAATTATCAAGACCATCGAATATAAACCTACTTAGGCAAGTCACTAACTAAGAACTCTTTACGATTTCTTAATATTTTGCAAGTTCACTATTTACCTATTACGCCATTGCATTTCATCATCGCGATCCACCCTTTTATGTCATTGTAAATTAAAGCATAATTTCCATCAATATATAATCATACACATAAAGTAAATTCTCAACCACTTTCGCAAATTCTCATATTTCATCATTTAATAACGAATCTCATTAAATAACTCCTAAAGTACGCTTTCCACTCTTGAAAGCATCCTGGATATCCAACTCTTTGAATACTAATATAAATCACTAAGGATGTCTCTATTCTTGTAATATCTCGGCACATGCCTAATAATCAATCATAATCTCATAATATAACTATCAAGACCATCGAATATAAATCTACATCGACAAGTCACTAACTAAGAACTCTTTATAATTTCTTAATATTTTGCAAGTTCACTATTTACTCCGAGATTCCCTTGGCTTGTGCTAAATGACAAAAGAGCTTCAGGATTGCTAACATTCCTCAATCCTTGGAATCATAAAATTCACTTGTTTCCCTTGCCTAAACGTACTACTAGAAGCCTATGTTTGGGAACATCTTATGGCTGGTTTCTAACTGAAGGATCTGATATGCAACTTAGACTCTTACATCCCTGGTCCAAGTCTCAAGAGATTGGTCTTCCAACATTTGTGGAAGAACATGGTCAACCTAACATCCCAACAATTCAAAGAGCAGCTCTTTCAACGAATCCCGGGAACCTGGAAACTGATAAACCTAATCTTGACTGTCTAATCATGATTATCTATGGTTCGACTTCTTCTCACTTGGCTGTCGCTAGAATTGGAGACAAGGTTTGGATTCATGTCCGAACTCAACGCCGATATTATGATAACATCATCTATTACAATGATAAGATTTACGTTTCAGATCTTGACCGTTAACTGTTTGTTTGCGACATGGATGGCGTCAGGAATTCTAAGACTATTCCCATTGCAAAACTTCCAATTCATCCGAGAGTCTGGGGATGCCACTATCTTGTTTCATCTTCATCTTCAGGAAAATTTCTTATGGTTTCAGGGTTCTGTAATGGTGAGTTCCGCGTACATGAATTAGTAAGTAGAAGCAATCTTGACTACGAATGGATAACAGTTCAAAGCTTGGGTGATGAAGCAATATTTCTGGGAATTAATTCATCAGTGTCTTCGCCATCATCGAGTGTTGGCGGATGCCATTTGCCGCCAAATTGTATATATTTTGCAGTGACTAATCGGTACCGTTTTGGTAGCTTTCCTCTGGACATGGGCATTTATAACATGGAAAACGCCTCGCTTAAGTACATCGAGATCTTTTCCCGTTACAAGGGCTTTCTCGCACAATGGTACTTTTAAGAGTGTAAGAAGCAGACAATGATTCAACTGTCGCATTTTGATCTTTGTATCAAATTCCACAAAATTCCAGATTTGATTGTTGCAATTACATTCCTATTATCTATAATTATATGTATATTGTCCACAATTATCACAATGATGTCATAAATTAGTCTATTTTAAAGACTAATGCTATTTCATTACGAGTGTTGTCCCCTATTTCTGCAATTTAATCAGAAGAGGACCAAGATCTTTGTCAGTGTACCTTCACGTTCTTGTTGTACTAGAAAAATGATAATACAGCAGATAAGAACACAAAATTGATGGTGTCAGATTTTAGTATATTTGCAGAATACATGATGGACTTTCATGATTTTTCTATCTCATTAACATTTGAAAGTCCTCAGTCTCAAAAACATTCTATTAGTTGATAGATTCTAAGATTTATGTACGAAAATAGAAGAAATGGAATTCACTGTAGGATAAGACAGGATCAAATAATATGATGAAGCTTATTAACAGGAATTCCATGTCTTACTGGAGAGACAACTGTTCTTGGTTACTTTTGGACTTCCATTCCATTATCGCAGACAGAAGGGTATAGTTTGGTAACAGGTTTCTATTTGGCAATGATAAGTTTGTCATTGGAGATTTATCATTCTCTTCAAACCACTGTTCAATTGCTTTTCGATCGTATGTGTAACCATCTGCAGCAACACAAGGGTCGTTCAGAACTTCCTGAAACAGAAACAATAACCTGTTACAATGATGATTAAACCAAATTTTTGATTAATAAAATCCTTTAAGTTGTTACGATCATACCTTGAGTATTGGGCAGATGAAGTGAAAAGGAGGGTTGGGTTGAGAATTAGAAACTGAATCTTGAACACTGTCAGCGACTTTCTTCAATCGCTCCAAGATAGGAAGTACTTCTTCTTTCAGGTCGGGTCGATCCTTGCGTCGCAACTCAGAGCAGCTCAATCCTAACTTAGCCAACTCCTCCGTCTCCTGAAGTGGCCAGCTACCGGCTGTTGAATCTAAAATTTCCACTAGACGGCCATTATCAACTGCTGATTCCACTGTATGTGCTAATGCCATTGCAGGTTTTGCTGTCAGCAACTGCAAAATTACTAGGCCAAAAGCATAAACATCCGACTTGTCTGAAATCAATCCAGTTCTCTGATATTCAGGATCCATGTAGCTGATTGTCCCAACTGGCCCTGTCTCCTTGTACAAGGTGGATACAAAAGAAGCATCCAATTGTAGCACTGTAGAAAGGCCAACATCACCAATTTTGCTTGAGAAATTTCCATCAAGCAAGATATTGGCTGGCTTCAGATCACGGTGGATAATTGGCTTTGGCTTATAGTTGTGAAGATACATAAGAGCTGAGGCTACTTCCCAAGCAATTCGGAACCTTACGAACCATGGGATAGGTGGTGTGTTGTTCACTCTAAACAATCTATCCTCCAGGCTACCATTTTCCATGTACTCGTACACCAGACAAGCATGCTCAGGACAAGCACCAAGAAGGATAAGGAAGTGTGGATGACGGACTTTACTCAAGATCTCAATCTGGAAAAAACATGAAGCAAAATAAGTATCCACCTAAAAGACTAACTTCCATTGAGCACAGAAATTTCCATGGTAGATTGAAGAAATTTGTAGATTTCACAATTCGATAGGAGAAGGCATTCTTTGATATTTCTTCGCAATTAACAGGCACAAAAGGTTTTTGAGAAATTCCTGGAACTGTCATACCTCCTGTTGAAATTGTTTGGCATTGTGATTGTCTTTTGAGTGAAGTACTTTCACTGCTGCATTTGTGTGATGCAATGAGCACTTATAAACAGTTCCATAAGCTCCCATTCCAATCTTAAGTTCTTCCGAGAATGATGAGGTAGCAGCTTCAATCTCATCCCAAGTGAACATTTGATATTGTGGTGCAGGACCCGCAAGAGCTTCCTCAAGTTTCTCCTTCTCTTTTGCATCTCTCATGGCTTGGATCTCTGCTTCTCTCCGATGTGAAGCCTCTGTTTCGGCACAAACCCTTGTGTACTCAGCTTCCTTTATTGCAACTTCACACCTTTTCTTCTCTAAATTTGCTAATTCTCTGACTTTCTCCTCCCTGTATTTGATTTCCTTGAGCTTTATCATTTCGTCCAACCGCTGCTTATTAAGATCGTTCAACTGAAATCAAGGCAGAACAAGTTAATCCAATCCAATCCAAGAATATAGAACCTATATATCCCTCTACTGAAGCTAACTTTCAAAGGAGTTTGTTCTGTGTTGATTCTTTAGCATGCCATATTGTTGTTTTGCCATTTATAAACAGTTAATGATTGGAAATTCTATTACAGGAAAAGAATCATAATCAGACAAAACTAAGGAAAAGCAAGACACAAAACAAGGGTAATTTTGCTTACCTTTCTAGTTGCTTCAATTGCTTCACTTTGTGCTACTGCATAGATGCCTCGAGCATGTCTAAGTTCAATCCTCAGCTTTTCTAGTTCGAAATTAATGTGCTCCTGCAATTTAATTAATAAAATTTAACATGTTCTAGATTAGATACTCTTTAATTTAATTAACAGCTTTTCATGTTCTCATTGCTCAAGCACTTGAATTATTATCTAGATTACATAATTTGACTTTGGAACTGCAAGAATTTGCTAGTTTAATTATATAATGAAGAGGATCTCTTAATGTTAATTCAAGTTCCTTCAACAAAGGGTAAGAGAAAATGGAAAGTAACCTGACTATCAGATACTGAACAATCTGTGGGAGCATCAGACTTAGAAGCTTGATCATATAACTGGTTATCATTTGGAAAGCTTGTGGAACTAGAACTCCAACTCTTTTGAACTTCATACTCTGAACCACTGCGGCATGAACTAAAAGAATTTCTTTTTCCTTCAGTATCTAGAGATTGGCATCTTGAATGATTGGTCTCTACAGAAATTTTCGAATGTAGGACACCCATGTTTATGGTTGAAAGAGCTTGAAACCGCTGCATCGGTAGAGAAAGAGATTGCAGATTTGAGTGCGACACAACCGAGGTGTCTGCACATTCCAGGAAACAATATTTATATATATATATATATATGTTTTTTAGTATGTATTCATTCATTTGTTACATGTGCTTGCTTAAACCTCAAAAGCAACTTACCGGTTTGAAAGCTTGAAGTCTGACTTGAAGTAGTGGCTGTAGAACTTAGAGAACTCCTATCATCTCTAAAGCTTCCATTTGTCTCAGAATCAGATGGTCGGATCGATTGCAGTTTTCCTTTAGAAACCGCAAAGATGGTGCAAAAGCTTGGAATGCAAGCTGAGATTTTAGATGACAGCTTAAGTTTTCTGAAAAAGATTATATAGTCCATGAGAGGATGTAGGAACTAAAGGACAAACAAAGAGTTTATGATGAAGGTTTATGTTTACTTACTTACTATTAACACTATTCACATACCTTGAAAAGATGCCAGAGGAAGAATTTCCTATCACAAGCTTGTTGATATTGTGATCAGATACCTCCTGAGCTATAGCTTGTACCACATCATCTGATTCAATGATCAGAATATCTGCTTGGACCTATGTTCAAAACAAAATTTTACTCAAATTATGATGATGATTTACTTCATAAAATTTCAAGAATAGTACATGTAAATTGAATACTGACATTTCGTCGAGAGCAGATGCTCTGGAAAGGAAGAATCAGTTGATTGGTCTGCCACTCTATCTCCTTCCTATAAGCAGCTGCTACATCTTCTCGAACTTGGGATATAGGAATGAAATTTCCCACTAGGACAAAACACAAAAATCATATGAGCAAAAACAGGAGAGCCAATTCTACAGAGCAACAAAGATTAGTAGAGGCACTAATTTCACATGTTTCAGCATCAAGAATTCTGTTATTTAAGATTGTATCATTCTAGATAAAGAGTATCCTTACTTGGTGTGGGAACTTTCGTAATCTTTGGTCGGACATGTAACAACTTGAATGCAACTTTTCCCTCAGGAACGAACTTCTCCAATGCCCACAGTATTACATGCTTGCTTTTCTTCTTCCCATTAATAGCTATGGCAACAGTTAAAGGTAGTGGTGGTGGTGGTGGTGGCAATCCCACAAAAACATGTTGAGCTTCAGTTATTTCACTACCCTCCATTGCTCCCGCACTTAGTGAATCGTCTGAGCCGCCAAAATAAAGAAACCAAAGAGTTGGAATTTTAGTTTAACAAATTAGGCAAAGAAACAGAGCATTCAGAGATATGTAAGTCGAACAGAATATGAAGACACGAGGTCAGAACCTTAAAAAGGAATTTAAGAATGAAGAATTGGAGAGTACAGTCACTATTCCTTTCAAATTGAGAGAGGACAAAAGGAAACAAGAATCAAAGCAAATAGAGGAATAGTGTCTGATTCTAATCCCGATTCCCCATTGAATTGGTAACTGAACGTATCCAGCTAGAACAACTTCAGTGTAGAGAAACAGATAAACTGAAACTTTAAGACAAGACACACAAACGATTTACAGAGACGGAAATACGCGTGTGAAACGTGTCGAGCATGGACCAATCAGAAGATTGTCGGTATTCTCTTCACTTTTGTGGTCCTCTGCGTCTTAATTGTCTGCATATGCTACTCTCATATGGCCACATCCCACAGTGAAAATTTTAGTAAACCAATTTCTCACAAAACCATTCCTCGATTCTCTTATGGCCATATCCCACAATTGAAGTTGCAGAAAACAAATTATCAGGCATCAAAATGAAAGAGAGAGAGAGAGAGAGAGAGACCTGTAGTCAAGTTTCCCATAAGTTAGACACGTCGGCCTGAAGCTTTCAGGAAATCAGTCTGCACACAAGAATAAAGGAAATCATTCTAGCTTTCACATGAATAGATTGGAGGGAAACTCAGAAAACGAGAAACAGAGTCATACCAGCAGCTGAAACCAACATCAAGCTGCGAACTTTATAGACTAAAAAGGTCGATATCGGCTCTTACATGGAGAACTACTCAGGAAAAGCCAGAGGAAAACTGGGAAAAACAGAAAATGGGCAATCTTTCTTCTCGTGGAAAAGTGCAGACAATTCTGCGAACAAACTCGTCTTCTATGTACTCTCCTCTTTCCTGACACAATATTTAAAACTTGGGAGCCATGTAGGGCCACAGACCAGGAGGCAATTACTTGTAGTTCAGCTCTACCATTGTGGAATTGGAAGTGTTTGTTTAAGAAGACTTTTTGGTGTACTGTAGTTTTGGCCCCCAAGCAGACGCCAAATGGATTAATTTTGAGGTGGATTTGTTTGGATCTTTCTTGCCTGTTAGAGAGATTAAATACGTTCCCTTTCATTAACAGATAATTACGGCCTTTTCAGATGTGACCCGGTGGGGCTAATCCAGGCATTAGATTTCAAGTTGACGTTCCACACGTCTTTTTCAAAAATTTATTAGGAATCTTTAACAACAACCAAGGAAAGTGGCTAATGGGAACTCATTATTTTTTATTATTTAATTTAATATTTACAGGTTATTCACGTCATTTTAATGGCCCCTCGACCTTATTATCTTCTCTTTGTGACACCCTTTTTCAGTTTTTTTTTTTTCTCGCAAGCATCAAGAATAATACTTTGGGAAACCAAGATTGGATCTTTACAAAGATTAGATCTTCTTAACCGATATAATTTTTTTTTAACCTTTTTTGAGTTACGAATTATCAGGAAGTTTTTCATAGCAATCGGAAGGATCTTAACTGAAGTCTCTGTGCATGATCCTGGAAGAGTTCTACGTAATCTTGGAAACTGTCAAACGTTGAACAGGACATGTTGTCTCACATGAACCTGTCACTTTTGTTGAAACCTTTGAACTTTCCTTCTGTCAAAGGTAACTAAAAGATGATGGAAACCTTGGCAAAAGCGGCCGATGGAGGGCCCCGACATCGTGTTTCACAAAGTAGAAACCTGAAAGGGCATGTTTTTTTGGTTTTTTTTATACAGAAATTAAGAAAAAAAATTATTATATTTTATTTTTATTTATAAAATTAAGAAATAAAAAAATTAGAGAAATAAAAAATTGTTTTCTTTACTTTTTGAAAATAAGTTTTATAAATATACTTTCATATTAATAATTAATATAATTTATTAATTAATATTTATTTTTATAGTATATGATACCGTTTTGATTTAAATATTTAAATTTATTTCATATTTAAGTTTTATTATTAAATTATTTTTATCATAAATTTCAATTAATTATATTTTTAATTTTAATTTTTTATTACAAATTTCAACTAAATATATAAGGAGAATCTCAAAAGATTACAGGGCTCATACAAATTTCGACACTATGATATTGATGTGAACTCCTTTAAGAGTTGAAGATTATACTGAGATAAGTGTAGTTAAAATTTCAGATATACTGATTGAGATACAAGTCTTTTTCTCTTATGGATATCAATTCTCAAGGTCTACATCTTAGTAAGTATGTTTAATTCAAAGTAATAGTTATTTTATTACCCATTTATTCTTAATAATTAAGAATTCTTTGTTTGGTTAACAAAAAGCTTACGGAATAATTATTACTTGCGTTAAGTATTTTTTATTTTTTAAGAATATGTAAAGATCATCCCCGGTGATTTTTAACTATTCCAAGAATAGCGTAATTCGTGTTTACTTTTTTCTCCTTCACGTGTCTTTTTCACATCTCCCAACAGAAACTTCATTTTATCCTCTCTACCTCACTCATGTGTTAACTTCTTTTTCATTTTCACACTTTACCTCGCAATTCTCTTTGTCAGAAACTTCCCTCTCTTCAAGTTAACCTAGCCTTCTACCATCTATCCTCTCTTCCAGGTAAGTTATTCCTCTTCGTTCTCATGGGTGATGTGTTTATATTGATGGGTTTTGATTGGGTGAGGGGTTTGGATGATGGGCCAATCGAATTAGCGCAATCAGAGAAGCATATTGGCAAAGAGAGGAGAGGCGTGATGTGAGGTCGTCACTTTGGCGACGGAAGCCACATTGAGAGCGATGCCGATTTCAATCTGGCGAGGGTTTTGAGCTTGTCCGCTCTTAAAATTTAATATAATTAATATAATTAATTGATTAATAATAGGGATATTTTGATCTTTTTATTTATTATTTCTTTTTCATTCCAAGTTTATATTTTCAAATTAAATACTGGTATAGAAATTCTTTAATAGTAAATCAAACAAAGTAATACTCATTCCATTTTATTTCTCATATTTTCTATTCTTAAGGATAACTATTATATTCCTTCTTTATTCTAACTTGTGAACCAAACATACTGAGATTTAAGCTAATCAACCATTCTCGTATTAACTAAAACTTAAATAGGATTATCGATTCAAGATTTTATGATGCACATGATTCTCATATAGAAACAAGTGCATAGCATACTTATCTCTCAATGTGACAAAGTTTATACTCTTAAAGAATTAAGCTTTTGAAAGAGAACTTTTTTAAAAGAAGCCATAGAAAGAGAAAAACCCTTGATTCTTATTTTTCTTAAGCGTGCCTTCAACGATAAAGGTCCCTTACTTATTAGGCAAAGGGAGGACAAAAGGACAAAATATGATAATAAGAGTAGGATTTACTAAGGCTAATAATTCATATGACTCCACACACATAAAAACAAAAGACAATTATCTAAGAATGCTTTAAGTACAATTATTAAGGGACATAAGGTCGCATAAAAGGTATCTTATTATTATGGTGCTAAGAGTGATATGGGTGCCTCGTTATCATTATCCCTATCCTCATTCATTTTTTCAATTCTTTAACAAAAGTTTCAATTTCTTGTTCATAAAAAACTGTTTGGATCATTTAATAGATTTTAGGCTTCGTGGAAGAAGTTATAGGCCATAGGTTGGGAAGGTTCACTAATTTGAAAACCTAAAGTAATTCGCCCTTCATCAAAGAGACTTCTTTTGGTAAAAGTAACTATGTCATCAAGAGTCTCTGATTTTTT
>JAOXYD010000006.1:19782765-19795976 GCA_028565735.1 Pinacopodium congolense
AAAAATATATATATATATACTTTTGACACATGAAAGTGATTTTTTTAATTAAATGCTCTACATATATTGCATGTGATGTTCTAAAGAAAAAGACATTCTCATGAGGGTTTTGACGTGTTAGACTCGAAATAAAATTCTTTTTAATAGTTAAATTACTGTCTCTAATTCAAAAGAATGTCTTAAAAATATCTTTAATGAATTACTGTTTAGAAAATTAAAATAAAGCGGAACATCCAATATTTTCACCTTTTAAGATTAACTTCGTTAGAAAAATAATAACAAAAATTAAAGAGAATAACACCACAATATAACATAAAAAATTTCGCAAGGAGAAAAACTACGACCGTTGCCAAAAGACAACTAAGAAAAATATTTACTATGTGAAAAATTGTTACAACCACAAAATAATATTTTTTTCACTCAAACCCAATACCTAAACCTTACACTTCTTATCAAGTCATTACACCCAATAACACTCTTCTACACTCTGTATAGAAAAGAAATATAAAGAGAAAAAGATGAGAATTTAAAACAATATCTATAAAAAAAAGGATTAATTGTTTTGAGATGATTTAATTAAAGGAATAAGCTTCCTTTTATACCTTTCACATAACTTTCATTCTTCACTTCTTTCTGATATCAAACATTACCACTTTAAAAATAAGCCAACATTTCAATAGTCACACGCTATTAATAAAATAGAGATAAAATTACTTCCTACTAAAGAAATTGGAGTACATGAGACGACAAATAGTTATGTACAAGCTTTCAATGTGGTAATGGTAAAGAAAATGACATTGGCCCGACTTCTCTGATTCTTCGGTAAGCAGTTGAATTTGAAGGGCATGGAGAAAAGGACCCACAATCAATATAGATATTGGCCCTTTCTCATTTTTTACAGGCTAAAAATGTAGTAATTGTAGCTAATACCAAGTCCAGAAAAATAAAAGAAAAAAAAACCCTAGTGCTGGAAATTATATTTTCATCTGCAAAAATCTTTTAAGCCATTTGATTCCATTTTCAGTTTTTATGTATTTTTATTTTATACTTTTTTTAATTTTAACATTATATATATATATATATATGTTATTTTTATAAAAAATAAAACAATCAAAGCCTTAAGCTTGTTTGATATTACTGGCCTTAATCTCGTTTGATATTACTATTAGTTGTAATTTTACATAAATTTTTATATCTTTTTAATTTTTATTCTGTTTTTTTCTATTTTTCTATTATATTAATATATATTTTTTCAATTTTTTTACTTTTTTTCTTTAGTATTACAAAACAGAAATTCAAAACTAAAGAAAAAAAAAAAGCAAAACAAGGCCTTAAGATTTCGGACTAATTATGGATAAACAAGTACATTTATGAACCCTGTCATTTAATGATGCACTAAGCCTTCAAAATTTTGATAGAACTTGATTGATGATACCAACAAATTTGAATGTGTGAGCATTTGATTCAAATATGGCTAGTCAATGGAGAAATCAATTGCATGTATTTATTAAACTAATTGCAAAAGTTGAAGTTTGGTAAAGGATAGAAACTTTTTAGAGTTAACTTTTTATCTTAATATTTATTAATTATTAGTTCTTTGTTTTATTGTAATTTGGGTATAATTTACTTAATTATGAAGCCCCAAACATATTTAATAAATTTTTTAGTTATTTACTAATTTATTATTTGAATAAGATGTGTTAAGGAAAATTATATAAGGACCTAAAGGTGGTATTTCCAATAATATTAGTAATTAATGTTTGTTACACTTCAATTAAGAATATATCACGTCCATATTAAAGACACGTTTGAATTACATATACTTCATAGAATTTGAAGTGCTTTATTCCTTTAGAGCCTCTAAGTGCTTTTATCACTTATTTGATAGATATTCTGAAATTATCGAAAAAATCCTTCTTTATAACGTTCAATTCTTTATAATTAATAAGTCAGTTTCCTATAAATGTAATTTACCTTTATTGGTTAGATGGATTCTTACATAAACATTTGATATTATCACTATTCCATTGTCATGAATCCATTTATTTGAATCAAGGAATATGGTCCTTCATCTCAAAAAACCATCTGCAAAACTTAATTTACCCAAGTCACATCCCTCTTAGTATAAATCATACATGAAACAGGAAAAATTAGATTGATTTCCAACCTGCAAATTCTTATGAAAAGCATAATCAGGGAAAGCAAAAAAAAAAAAAAAAAAAGACCAGAGTGGCAATCTTGAAATTGTAATTATAAATAAATAATATTAAAGCTAGCAGCTTTCACATATGGACGTGGAAAATCATCTTTTCATACAAAACTATTCAATTACGTGCTATTTCTCTTTCCTTTTCCAATTTAATTCAGTTGCCTCCATATCCTGCCCCTGAAAATAGGTTCCCGACCCAACATGTCATCCTGGTACTATGTAAAACTCATAATGTATAAATCTGGTCATAAAGAACAAGGACTAAAAGACCTGCTGATAAGGTGTAACCAACTATACTTCAGGACCAGATGCAAATAAGCTAACAAGGCCGCGAAATACTTGTGCCGAAAGCTGATGCGCAGGAAATGGCTCCCCATCCAAGTTCCAAATACTTTGATTACCAAAAGAAGTAAATGTGAAGACAGGAGTCTGCAAATGTAATGACAACATTTGTCAATTTGCCAACTGTTAGCCATAATGGATCTATGATATGATCTTTTGTTTGTCGAACTGGTCAAAGTCACTTACTTTATGATGTTCCACAAACTCAAAATTCAGGGGCTTTCCACCTCTCCGTGCAAGCTGGGTAAGATGCCTGCAAGTTTAAATCAAGAGTAAGGCAATTCTCTACTTGTATTAAAGGAAGTAATTAGGCAAGCAAAAGCATTATCAGCATAACATTAATGTAACGGCTTCATATTACCATAAATAAGATGCTCGAGGACAGTCCCTGACCAATAAAAGATGCAGGAAACCATCTGAAAGGTGTGCGTCAGCAACCAGACCATCAGGTGCTCTTTCATTTCTGTTCGAAATTATGGCAGCACCAATGCTAAGAAAATTCCCTTTACGTCTCTGCCATCTACCATGTTCAGGAGATAAATTCAGCTTTGAACAGGGACTTCTGGTAGGCAGGTGAACTGTGTTTGTGTTACAGATACCACAGTTCAACCGACAAACTGCTCTTTCTGATTTATCAGGATGTAACACTGCTCTTATCCTGTTAAGCAGAGGGCCTTTGTCAAAACTTGGACCTGGTTTTTCTGATTCAGTTTCTAAATATGCTACTTCTGCCTCATATGACCTGAAGAACAATACCATAATTTTGATCAAACAGATCTCCAAACTTGTTGCAACTGAGTGCCTTTCACATAAAACATTGATCACAAGCAAAAAACGATGAAGCCTACTACATGGCACATTTAAAAGGAAAGTCAAGCGAAAATTGACTCTAAAGAACATATACTGAGGCTGATAATCAAGAAGAATACAAACAGAAATAACTGTTTGCATCACTTGAAGATAAAATCAGCACTTTCTATAAGCAACGAAATTTTAGAGTATATCTGACATAAGCACCAACTTTAAAGATCAATTGCAGTTTCTACTTTAAAATCATTGATGCAAACAAAGTACCAATAAGAGCAACATGTATCTATACATACAGCAAATTGTTCCTATTATTTTCATTAAAATACAATTTGAAATCTTCAGATTTGACGAGTTTCAAGTATGGGAGGCAAAACATGTGAAAGAAAAGGATTACCTATGCCTCAAAAACACTTTTGTTCCTGCATAATCATAGCGTTTAGGGCCCATCCAGCGATATTTTTCACTCTCTGCAATGACATCTCCGTAAAATCCATATCTGAAGACAATGAGCAGATAAATGGAATGAAAAAAGGCCAATGTATCCAATGCCTCACCCTCCAGCCATAATAAAGCAGAAAATTCATGTCTGACATCATTCATAGAATTATGAGAACAATGATCTAGAGACTACCCAGCAAAAGAAGCCGCATAGCGTACACAAGACTCATTTTCAGATACAGATGTTGTCTTCCATCTCACAACTTGAGCAAGATCAAGATGCAACTTTTTACCCAGTACAATATGCAATGCAGATGTTATTGGATCCCGGGATCCAGTGGTACTGCATTAGAACAATAATGCATGATCAAATCAGTTGGTAACTGAAAAATGTTATATAACCTAGTCAAAATATTGATATGTACTTGAATACACAATTAATAAGGGACCATGCATCATCGCAATAGAAAATCACGGGTATACTAAGGGAAAAAAATTCCAAAGTATCATGAAATTCCTCTTTAAATTATTTATTTTCCATTAAAAGTAGCATCATCAAAGAGTTAATATGACAATATCTATGTTGAAAAACTACATCTAAAAGCTTTAGGCCTAATCAGAAATAAAGAGGGAAAACAACAGGAATTTATCATTACATCCAACTAGTTACTTGGATATTATAATCCATCAAAACCAACTCATCAAAGCTCTATACCAGGAAACAATAAAGCTCTGATGCTATACTCACCCTCGTTGTGTGTCTGTTAGGGTATGCTGAAAAGAAATATTCATATTCTTGAATAAAAGAATGATTGTTTATAAGATGAAATTACCACATCACTATAGCATCAGTTGAGCCTGCAGGAATAATTCCAAATCTAAGCCGACTATTTAGAAGGGAGAACTCAAGCTCTTGATCTGGAGTTGGACAAAATAAAAAAAAGAACTCCTGTCAAACATCATTTCATAATGAATGCAGATGGACTTATACAAGAACATCTATATGCTTCATTTGGTTCTAATCATGATAGGAAGCAGTGAAAAAACACTGATAGCACTCTATAACATCAACTAATCACCCGTGTTTATAGTAATGGACAACTAACCACTGTTGCCAGGACCACCATCAGTTCCTGCAATTTGAGACATGTCCAGATGTTAATGATCATCTAAAGCTAGAAATATATAGTAAATAGGTAACTATGGCACTTCAGACCATTATTTGCTAATCCTGATCCACCAAGTGTTCGGCATGATAGAAGAGGAGAAGGGTCCTCAAATGGATGAGCAGTTTCAGCAATTGCCTCATTTGGATTGTGAACTAAATTACTGCTACTATTCCCAACAGATTGAGCAAAATCAGAAGGATGTGGTGGAAGTGGAGCTTTGTGCCTAGATAGAAGAAACCCATTGATGATTTCATTGAAGAAACCATCACCACCCTAGAACAATGACCCAGAAATCAGGAATGAGATGGACAGTCTTGTAATAGTTGAGTACAGCAGAGAAGTAGAAAATAGATATGTCAGTGTACGGTAAAAATTGAACAACTTAAGCACATCCACCTCAAGAAAACAGCATGTTTGATCTATATGAGAACCACTACTGTAACTGTACAAGTAAATATTTGATGTTGGTCAAATAACTAGTCATGTTAAAAGAATGGACATCAAGGGATCTGATGTTTACAACAGCTATGAAACCATCATATGAATTAAGCTCCGTGTTGGCCATACATGCCATGACATCAAATGCATGTCCCTGCCTCTGCGTCACAATGACCTGATACAGAAAAATAAAATCAAACAAATTGGCCTATTGATTAGAAAAGACAGTATAACTCAGGACCAGTGCTTTATTAGGTAAGTTCATAAAGAAAAACATGGCAATTGCTCGACAGTACTATAATGGAAGAAGCAGCTCATCAATGAAATGATACTATTGCATGCAATTAGCTCAAGGATATCGGATAATATAGATGTCCCTTTAAAGCAAAAAATAATAAATAAATACCACAAAGTCAGTCTACATAATTACCTTCGTTTCTATTTTTGCACGAGAGAACATGTGAGCGACAGTCTCCCAGGTTTTACAGCCATTTCCTTTCCCACTCATTGGATTAACAAAAACCTAGTGAACAAGAAAAAGATTCTGGAGAAATTTATACAACTACTTTACAGAAAATCTACTGAATGACATTAAAAGTATGAGAGTGTAGATCATAGGGCAAACCAGAAGATTCTTTGGTCTCCCCACATCTAAGTCCAGAGAAGTATTAATTTGATCAATCCATCTCTTACACAACTTCAAATCACTGAGGCCAAATGTATAGGTGGACAAGATCCAAAGACAAGGCTGAGTCTTAGACTTTTGAAATCCATGCACAGAAAAGCGATACATCTGCTTCAACTTAAAGAAAAACGTATCACTTCTATGATCAGAATGCAATGGAGTGAACAAGGACTCAGCAGTCATATGAATTTAACAAACCTCAAAGTCTTGAGAAACTCGAGCCAGGAAATGCTTTCCAACATTAGGTAAATTATATCCATGAATTATACCATAATCAAGGAACTCCACGCCATACACATCAGAAAATTTGATCTCAGTTGCAAAGTCAGGAATAAGTTTAACACCAAAACATATTGATTTGTCCTGTTTCAGCATTATGAAAAGTCATAAGTAGAAGAATACTGAACTGCATAATCTGACAGAGTACTAAACACCCAGAAAAACAATCTCTTTCTGCGGATGACATTTTTACTTGTTTCACGGAAGCACAAAAGAAAATTCATAGAAAGAACAACACAGCCTAAAAACAAAAGAAGTGTACCAAACCTGTTCAGTGGAACCTCTCACATACATGGAACATAGAACTTAAGATCCAGACCAAGAAATGCGTCATTGATATAGATGAAGAACAACAAATAAAAGGATTCCCGCTTTATCAAGGTAGCAAGCCACAAACCAAATATAATCCATTGTCAAACAATCACAGGTAGCTTAAGTTATGGAAGATTCATAATAATCTTGAAATCGAAAGCGAAGATCTTTATTGAGGCGGAGGCATGAATAAGAAGGTACTTACGTTATGGGAGGTATCAAGCAATTCCCAAGACAACCCATCAGAATTGAGTGAAAGAAGAACCTCCCCAACGTTTTCCAAGAAAAGGGTCGACCTGAAAGTCGACGAAGGTGTCGATGATACATCATCACTAGTGGGGTGAGAATTATCCCCCATCATACGTGCATTACTAATCATATCATCGTTGATTCTTTCCATTAGATAAAACAGCGGAGCTCTTTAGCAGGACTTCTTTATTAATGGATTTATGGGATGGCTAAGATTAATTTTGTTAAAATAAAAAACAAAATTGGAGATAAAAGTCTTGACTTTTTCTTCCAATTCTGGAAGTTAAAAAGATTGAACTCACCCCTGTTTCCAAAATCATTCCTTTTCCTAGACAAATATCAGCATCCCACAAAAATCCAAAAAAAAAAGGGGAAAAATCCCTTTTGTGGATTAATTTGTATACACCAATTCCAAACCCAAGAATTAAAAAACAGAATGCAATTACAAATTCATTTTTAAAGTCGTTTGGTATTGTTATGGATTGTAATTTTTAATTGTAATTTTGATATATTTGTATTGATTTTTATATTTTATCATTAATTTCTGTACTGTATTAGTATGTTGTCTTTTTCGATTTACGTGTTAAAAATCAAAACAAAAAAATAAAAAGCCTTATTTATTTTGACTTTCGTTTTTTATTTTGATTTCCTATTTTTTAAAAACAAAAATTAATTAAAAAAATACACTAATACAGCACAAAAATTGATAAAGAAAACATAATTACCAATATAAAAATACAATAACTACAACACAAAATCACAATTCACAACCTAACAAAACATCCATCAAACCCGTTTGGTTCGGTTTCGATTTTCGAATTTGATTTTCAGATTTTCTAAACACAAAAATCAATAAAGAACATCACAGAAATCGAAAAAAAAAACATTATAATATAGTACAGAAATTAAGACAAACAACACAAAAATCTATAAAAATACACAAAATTCAATACAAAAATATAACATCCACAACTAAAAATTACAACTAAAAGCTTTATCAAATAACCCCTTTTGCTGGGATTCCGCCATTTTAGCTTCCTCTATTCTTTAATTGCTTCCCTCGGAATACGACTCGTCGTTTTCCTTTTTACTATAATACGACATACCGTTGGCAGGTGCTGTCTGCTATGAGCTTTTCCGTCTTTAGTCTTAAAAGGTGGCCATGAAGACAGTCTGTTTTTCATTTTTAATACGTTTAACTTATCTTTTCTTGTTATTTACTATCTTACTTTACTTTTTATTATTTACAAAAAATAATTTATTACGTACTATTTATAAAATAATACAATTTAATATCTAAATCTTAACATCTTATCTAAAAACAAAATCTAAATCTTAACAATTCAGTACATAAAAAGTGCTTTCATTAAAAAAAAAACGTCTTAAAAATACTAAGGTAGCTTGGTTAAACTTTTCTTTTTTCTGTTTTTGTGTTTTTTTATTAGTTTTAGTGTGTGTGTTTTTAATTTTTGATACTGAATTTATGCATTATTTTTTATTTTTATACTATTTTTATTTTTATATTTAAAAAATAAAAATAAAACAGAAAAACATGAATCAAAACCAAACACCTCTTAAATTATTTGGGCCTAAGAACCAAATTATATCACTTTACAGATTTCAATTATTAAAATAATTTTTTTATCAAATATTGGAAAACAGAATATACCCTTACATAAGCAAAACGTTTATAAAAGGTCGGCTAAGATATTGGACATGCACATTTACTATGTTACTTTCCCAGTTTTGACTTGCAGGTGGAGGAGGAATCTCAGCGTCACTAGTAGTTCCGAAGTTGTCGAGATCAACCCAATCAAGTCCTTGAATTATTTCAACTATAAATTCTGACAGGTGGCTGGATGTGATTAGTACTTGAACATTTCACTATATTTTTTTGGTTTTTTTTCTTTTTCTTGGAAAAAGGAGCTAAAAGAAAAGAGTAAAGGTGAAGATCAGGAACTGTTTCATCAACCAAAGTAAAATGTCATAAGATCATATATAATAACAAGCAGTAGGTCAATCTTACAAGTCCTATTGATCAACCTTTCCTGGAAGAAGAAAAAAAAATCAGGGCAAAACAAATACTTTTTCAAACAAAAACAAATCCCCAAGTAAAACTTCCTAATCACTAAAAATTTACATTCTCGGTTTGTCTAATATCTGCAGAGTATTGCTAATCTATCATGAATCTAAGAATCAGGTTGCAAACTGATATGGGTTTCTGGTTCACCTCCAAATAGTCTCATTTGCATCTGTAAATATGGCATTGTGTTGCTCTATAAGGCACTGGATTACATCGATAGCACCGATGTCGACTGGGACACCGTCATCAAGGGAAATGGGAGAAGAAGCATCCATATCTTCACCCTCTTCTGCATCAACAAGAGTAAAATAAAAATTTTACATTAATACGGATTTGCATATTATCTCATATATTCTTCAATTACTGAATATCGAGTTCAAGTTAATACTCATATTGAAAAGGTAGAAGGTGGGGTTAATAACTGTGATCTGCGCATCCAAGCATTCGTGCGGAACACTCACCTGAAAGCATGTCCCATGCACTGTAAGTAGGTGATGGATCCATGTTCTTCTTGGAGGCATCTTTTGTTGAGTGACTCCAATACTGTCTATAAAATTCTGGCGTATGCTCTTTCTGCCACATAATAACAGGAGCCATTTCCATGGCAAGACTCCGAGCATCCATCTGCATAAGGGTACAAGATCACCATAAAGTGTGCCTATTACATCCTCATCAGATACACTTCTATGAATCCGATCTCACCTTAATGCTTAGATAAATACAAAGGGAGCAGGTAGTTTAAATTTCATTCAATTTATAATCCAAGGTAACACACAATTCCATGGACAGATGTAAAAGAAAGCAAATTTGTACAAATAATTTGGAAACATGGATAAGCATGCATATAATATCTACACATGTAGGATTCAAACAAGTAGAAAAATGATCCAGAGATCCTGTTGCAGATTTAACTACACAGAAATTTTCATCAGATTTCAGACCATCAAACTTGTCTGTTTCAAACCAAAAAATGACCAATATCATAATTGACAAACAGAAAACTCATATTTTATTTTGAAAGAGTGCAAAAAAAGAAAACTAGAGCAATAAGGATAGGAAAAAGAACATTGAAATACCAACTGACTGCATTTAAATTACTTCATTCAAACCAGATACAAAATTGAAACCAAAAAAAAAAATTGACTTAGCAACCACCTCACCCAGGCAGGAAGAGAAGAACAAGTTGCAGAGACAACAAAGTATTTGCATACCTTGTTAAGAAGTGACTTCTCACTAACACGGAGCAGCAGTGCAGTGATCAACTCCAGAGTCATGTAGTTTACAGTAGGGAGTTTCTTCAGTGCGTTCCTCAAAGCATTAATGCTAGAACGGGAATTCCTTATCTCATTATAAAGCTCAAATGTGGTTAGAGGCTCAGGAAGGCTTGCAAGGTAACATTTAGCCAGTGCTGCCACGTCAATTGTGTTTACTCCTTCCAGTAACAAGGCATTGGAATCTATACAAATGTATGGCAATGAACCACAGATGTACAAGAAATTGAAGACACAAAATTCAAAATTAAGTCTTTATGTACAAGAAATTGAAGACACAAAATTCAAAATTGAGTCTTATATAAACCTTGGTTGTATGTAGAAACCAATTGCTGAATAACTTTTTTATCTCCTTCAGCTTTGAACAAATTCACTGTGTTTAAACCTAACAATTTGAAAGAATAATAATTGATAATCAGTTAGAAATTTTATAGTCCTAAATGAGAACCAACTAACTTATTAGAATCTCATATCAGTTACCTGAAAAAATGAGATAATCTGCACATCTATCTAGAATATGGGGAACAGGCCTGCTGGATTTCTGTCTTTGTACGGTGATCTCAATTGGAACTCCAAATACTGAGGACCAGGGAGGAAATGAGAAATATAAATATTTATATTCACATATATATTCCTGCAAATGACTTTCAGTCCACTATTCCAGGTAATTGCCTTTATCTAGGCCTATAGAAGCCAACGCTACGCATTTCCTAAGGCTCGTAAAACATTGAACAACTTAACAAGCTATAAACTATTTATAAAAGTAAGACTAGTATCTCATATAATGGAAGAAACTCTCAAAGACAAACATTTCCCCACACTAAAGAAAAATGTGAACTTTGAACCTTACCATCAGTGCTAGCAACTCCCTGGAAAAGAGAAAAAAATTTGAAATCAGAACATTGTAACCAAAACCAACAAAGAAACAAAGGAATCGAAGAAATAAAAAAAGGAAAAAGGCCTGAAATCCAAAACCTTTTGCCACCTCTCAATGTCTGTCAATATTGTCTTACTCTTCTGAGCAGTCTTTTTCGCTACCTGCAGAAATTCACCACCAAACATGTTGAGTTTTAATCCCTACCATATGGGGACAATCAGTTTAGGCGTCTGCATTCAGTTTGGTATGGAATCACACCATGATTGAATATTTGTTTAACTCAATCCAAAAAGGTAATGCATATTCATGTCTACTCAATGCCTTATTTTGCCAACCAATTCATATTATTGTCAAGACAGTACTTTAGATAGCCTCTAATATGACAGAGGTCAAATCAGATAAAGCTCCCTGCCTACATTAGAATTAAACTTCATCTCAATTCCATAAGTACCTTGTAAATAAGTAAAGCTTAATTCTCAAACAAAATTACCTCTTCAACTTTTGTCTTCCCAACAACAACCTTGTCCTTTGTCCCTAAAATGCCCTTTCTCAGAAACATGCCAGTTGTAGCTGCAGCAGTTATAACGCGTTCCTGCAAAATGTGCCTGGTCGCTGGCTCTCGAAGATGCGCCCATCGATTCTTGACTACTGACCCAAATCGGTCAGCCACGTCACTGACATTACCTCTAGCATCTTTTGCTACTTCACCCACAAACGTTCCAGCAGATTGTCCAGCTTCCTTAAGCTTCACCCCTGCATTCAAAACCTGATCACATCACATAACCAGCAGAAAAAGACAAGGGAGACTAAAAACCATCAATATAAATATCAGACGAAACCTGAGGAAGAGAAGAAACCCGTAGCCTTCTCCTGCCATTGAGGTGAAACGGCGGGACTCATCTTCCGACAACAAAAGGGTGACGATTAGCCAAAAGAACACCAGAACTTCTACTCTGAAGCAAACCCATAAGAAAATAAGAGTGAAAAAGTATATAAACAAGTGTCTACGCATCCATAATCAAAACATCCTAAAAATTTCAGCTTTTAACATCCACTCAAAATCAATCAATCACCACTCAAGTGATCAAAGCTCAGACGTACAACTTCCATCAACTTACATTGATATTCAATTTCATGTTACAGAAATTTTCAAATACATCTTTTCTCTCCGTTCAAAAATTTCAAAAATCAAAACTTCAACAACAATTAACAAATCGTTGCTCATAAAATATAGTTTGTAAAAATTTTATAAAAAAAACACACACACACACAAATCAAAGCGCACCTCCAAAAAAGCTAAACTCAAACCATAACCAAGCGGTCTGGCCCGTCTGCGCCTGCCACAAGCCTGTTGAGCCTTGAGCCCGTGCGTTTATCCTTCTTGCGCATGGGTGTGCTCGCTTCTACATCTAACCCACCTATGCACTAGCCCACCTCCCTCACTTGTTGTAGCCCGTGCCAAGAACCAGTCCAGACCCTATCAGTTACGCCAGCCCGCAAGCCACCTAGAAGAGACCTAGCAGTTGCAGGCCATGCCCCAAGCCCGCCAGATGCCCCAGCCTTCCCCTCATGCGCCCCTCCCCACCAAGATGCTATACCAACCTACGTCTCCAGACTAAGCCACTCTACCTCCAGTCCAAGAAAAGCTATAGTCTAAGCAAAGAAGCAATCCACTAAGAAAAAAAAAAACAATAGCAATAGCCCTAGAAAATAATATTCGGACAACTCTAGAAACGTAAGGGAGAAAGCAGCGCAGACAAAAAGCAAGTAAGGAGAGGCAGACAAACCAAAAATCAAGAAGAAAACAGCAACAACCAACTACAGAGAAGATGGATAGAAATTAAAACACAAGGAGTAGAGGAGCAGCACATAGAAATTAATCATCTAAGCTTCTTCTCCAAGCCACCAAACTTTAAGAGTTCTTTCAATATTTATTTATTTTTCCAGATTTATTTTGCTTTTATTTTTATTTTTATTTTATTTAATATTAGGAAAACTATGGATATGATTGAACTTATTTTTATTATCATGTGTGGCTAAAATATTTTT
>JAOXYD010000006.1:19821077-19833910 GCA_028565735.1 Pinacopodium congolense
CACTATTATAGGCTAAATATTAGTATTCTATCAATATAAATATGTATCAATATACATGTACAAAATACGAAGAAAATAAAATACTTCACTGTTTTCTACAGTTAGCATAAGGTAAATGATAGAAAATGGAAAGAAGTCCCAAAGGTCATATTAACTTTAGCTTGGCCTACATGCAATAGTTATCTGACATTTAGTAACAACTCATGCAATAAGGAACATGTAGCCACCAAAATAGTCTTCTAAATATGGATTCGAGACAATGTAGATATAAAAACAAATTCTAAGCAACAACACTATCCATGAAGGTGTTCCAGCGTATGGCACTGAAAAACCATGGCAATAACGAATAAGAAATGATCTTCTAACTTCTTTTGAACAAACTAACAAAAGTTAGATGTGGTGAACAATACTAATTAGCCAAAGATGAAGAAATTAACATGTCACTCTGAAGAAACAAGAGAGAAAGAATATGATCATTTACCATGTGCACCAGCAACAAGAGGAACTGGTAAAGCTGTTGAAAATATAAAAGAGCGTCCCCTTGATTGAATCAGTTGCTTCCATTTCTTGCTGCTCACACATCATCAGCATGGATATATTAAGTTCATTTGCAGAATAATTTTGATGGAACTCAGTTTTTAAAGCAAAAATATAACTAGGAATAACTGATAGTCAAAACACCATCCTAGAGGAGCATTAAGAAAACACATATATTCCAAGCAGGAACATTCAAAACAGTTCAATAATGCGATGAAGCATCGCTTATCCTCGGTGAATTAGAAACATAACTAGCTTTCATAATTTTGCTTCTACTATGTTCCATGGATACAGTTCAAGGACAGTAAAGAACAACCTTTACCTGCATGCTATAAATCCACCATGGCATCCAGCAGCCTTACTCAGGGTGCCAACACATATATCAACATCTTTTTCGCAATTGAACTGCTCAGCAACTCCACTCCCATGCTTTCCACAAACAAATGTTCCATGAGCCTACAAAATTCTGAGTATATTATATGAGCTTTTCTTTTCAATTTAATTTCCATCATGTGACAGTTGACAGCAGGCAGTTAATTTCATAGTTTTATAATCCATAGAATGAAATTTGAATTTTGCTTCATAAGGAGAGAAAGATGGTTCTCAGGAGAATCTGAACACTTACATCATCAATGATTAACAAAAAGCCAAACCTCTTGCGAAGACTCACTAGGTCAGACATTGGTGCAAAGTCTCCATCCATACTAAACAAGCTGAAAATAAGCAATGTTAAATGATATCCAACCCAGAAACAGGATAGTGTTTGCCTAACCAGCATGCCCAAAGTTTCTAAGACACAGGATCGTGCTTCCCAATTAAAACAATTAGCACATCACATGTGCAAACACTAAGAAAAAAGAAGCAGAAATAAATTTAAAAAAAGCAGAAGAAGACAAGAAAGAAAGAAATAAGTTACTGAATCTCAGCAGCTAGAATGGCCAGACTAACCTATCGGTCACCACAATTTTCCTCTTCCATTTACAACTTGATCTGTCAAGCAAAATGCCCATGATGTTAAATATTACAAACACAAGCTACAAAATAAAAGGTGCACAATGGTAAATTGACATAAGACAAGGGCCTACAGTAATGAACTAAGGTGAGACATGTCACAGTGTCTATAAACATAGATCTCCACAGTTTTTTGCCGTTCAGCAAGACGAATACCATCAATTATTGAAGCATGGTTTAACGCATCAGAAAATATGGCAATCTTTTCCTTTTTATAGGGTTCTTCATTTTCAGCCAATAGTGAACCAATGCTTCCAACAGCTACCATTAATGCCATATTGGCAGAAAATCCTGTAGGACAAAGAAGACAATCCTAGTGCACAAATTAAGAACAATATGGATCAGTCTTCTACAAAATAAGCTATTCAAAGGAAAGGGCATTAGGCCTGATAGGATACATAACTCTGATAAATGTAAATTATATCATGAATCATTTTGAGAGTTCAAGTAGTATACATGACCACAAAAGGATCCTTCTTTGAATATCAATTTTGTCATTCTTTGCTATCTCCTCCCCATTTATGTTCTAATAACCGCTAATATAACTACTTCATTAGCAAGTTTCAGGAATGTGTAGAACATCCATAACGATTGCCAATTGCATGTCTCCTCTTTAATGTCCACCCTATCTGTACTATAATTCAAGTCGTGCACTAAAATAGATATTCATGAACGTGACGGTTATAACTAATCAAAGGATCACAACTATTTAAACAATTTAAAGCTAAGAAGTCCGTACCTCTTTCTTCTTCAACTCTGCCAAACTGGATTCTAATAACCTATGGTAATTGGTGTATCCACAGATTAAAGCAGAACCTCTAGGCCCCATTCCGTATTCTTGGGATGCCTGATTCATTATTGAATTCAACATTTTTCAAATACATAATAGAAAAACGTTCAAGTCCACAGCAGCAGGCAAGTAAAAAAACCGTCAAAAACAAACCTTTGCAACAGCTTTCCTAATAGTGGGGTGCGATTCTAAACCTAAGTAATCATTTCCAGAGAACAAAAGTAGCTTCTTGAATTGCCCAACTTGAGGAATTAGTCCATTACGATCCCCATTATCATCTCCTGCACACAATTCAACTTCTCACCAAACCATTCACCCACAAATGCAGATGAAACATTAAAAAGTAAATAACTTTAAGAGAAAACGATCACAGTCATGCAAGCGAGACATAAGAAACAAGTGCAACATCCACCAACAATCCACAGGCAAACTTAAAGATAAAAGAGCAAAAGGGCTATAAGAGAGTGAAAAACGGGAGAGAAGTACCACAACTATGGATGTCAAGGAGCCATTTTTGACAAGTTTCCTCCGAAATTGAGATTTCAACCGAGGACCGGTCCCATGGCTGCATTTCATCGAACACCTCATAATCTCCTTGAAGAGCTTCGAGTTCTGGGTGATGTGGGTCGTTAGAAAGGCAAATGGGTCTTAGAGAACGAAGAACTTTGAGTAAGTCAAGCCTCGCAAGCGCTTCCTCTACCCACTGTTCCCATGAACTCTTCTCCATCTGCCCAGCTAACAATGGAGACAGGCAGATAGAGGTACAACTGTACTATAAGTGGTGGCTTTGGTCGTTAATATCAAAGTTAAAACGGTGTCGTATTTGCCTCTTTTCGCGAGTAGAATTTGAGTCAAATCACATGACTAGGAGAATCTCCCGTGTGTATATTCAGAGTACCATAATGTCGTGCGCTTGTCCCTGAAAAGCAGAAGTGCAGAACCATTCATGATATAAAAAAAAACAACAGAACACCCCCTTTTTTTTGGAAATTAAAAAAGACGCCTTGTTTGATAGGAACTATACATTATATTTAGATCAAAAATTCAATATAATTCAATTCAAATATAAAGATAATTGTTAATTAAAATTTTAAATCATTAAACAATTTATTCAAAATATATAATTTATAGATTATTATATGTACTAAATTATTGTCACTTTTTCTTATATATTTTAAAACTAATTTTAATAAAGGAGTCTATAATTTAATTATTTAATATTTAAATATTTAATATTTTTAAAATATTAAAAAATGGTATTCAAACTTTAAAATAATAATTAGTTTTTTAGCCCACCATTAACAAAGTCTATTTGAACTTGTCCATCTCATAGTCTGAATTCACGTGACATGACTTGTTCTCCATCGTGCAAAACGATGCTATTTTGATCCAAAAGTGATGACATCGTTTTATAAAACAACCCATATGGCTTTCTTTTTCGGTTTTTGATTTTTTACTATAAAAATTAAAAACAATAATACACTATTATAATATAAAATTTAAAAATAATACAAAAATTAAAATTAAAAATTAAAGCTAATAACAATACTAAATATATTTCAGTAAACTTAACAATAAAAATAAATATACCTGCTGCATGATCAGAAGGACACCATGTACGATCTCCTTGTGACATCAACTGCGAGACTTAGATTCTCCTTTTTTTTATTATTAAATATAAAAATTAATTAAATGCCCAACTCTTTGGTAGTTTTTTATGACCAATTAAAAGTAAATATGTAATTTTATAAATATTTAAAGGGTAAAAAGATAAATATAATAAAGATAAAATTATAAAATTATAAATATCTAAAGAGTAAAAAAATATATAATAAAAATAAAATCGTTAATTTATAAATATATAGAAAGTAACCATGTAAATGTGCATTAAAATATATAAAAAGATATATACACCTTTAAAAAATTATAAATCCACGTAGTATAATTGCAGGAAACCAACGTCTCCTAATCAACTTCATATCTTTTTAACTCTTTGGTGGCCTCTTTTCAACCGTCGATTACTGAATCTAGCAAAAGAATTTATAGAATTATAAAAAATTAAAAGCGCTAATATTGTTTTGGTCTGTAAATATTTTCTTTTTTTTAATTGGTCTGTAAATAGTTTTAATAATATCTTTCTCTTACAAGATATCGTTTTAATAATTTAAATTAACAATTTATATATTTTACAAAACCAACGCCATTTTAAATGGCGCCACAAAAAATAAAAAAAATCGACAGCCTGCTCTATAGACTCAGACTATCATATGGGCAGGTCCAATTAGATTTGCATTAGTTTATATAAGATAAAATTAACATAGAATTATAAGATTTTATTTGATAATTTAAAATTTTTAAAACTTAAATAATAATTGACCAAGCTACATAAACTGTTAGGAAAATTAACCCTATGTGTCTAAATGATTGATCTAAGTTTCTATCAAGGTTGAAGAGATTAAATTTTAAAAAAGAATGCTGGGTGGGATTAGCTTTAGGTTTCATTTGTTTTCATTTTATTTTTTAGTTTTCGTTTCTTATTTTTATAAATACTAAAAGTACTAAAAACATAACAGAAATAAATAATAATAATATATTAATATAGTGTAAAAATTTTAAAAAGATATATAAAAATTAATATACTTATATAAAAATAAAAATAAAAAATAATATCAAACTTAAAAATATATTTATCATTACAGACGAATGAATGATTTAGGAGACTTAGACTTGGACTTGGAGGCTTTGTTATAATGAAAAAGCTCATTATTCATATTTCTTAAATTTACAATCGGTAACTATTTAAATTTTTATTTTTTAGATAAATATTTGATCATTCATAGGAATTTGAACCAAGCTTAATAGTGTAGTTGAATAATTCAATATAAGAATTTTTAACACATTATTTATGGTGTAATTAAGAATTTAAGTAAAAATTTTCACTAGATTTGTCATATTAATTTAAAATATATAATAGACTCTTAGACATTTTTAAGAAAACACTCAAATAATTCCCTCGATTTTTAGAAAACAAAAAAGAGAAACATACAAGCGAAAAATAAATTCAACTAAACTCTCCAAAAATGGTCGAGCTTATTTTACTAGTACTCTTATCCAAATTCAAGTTGGAAGTTTCTTTTCTTTTTTTCTTTTTGAGGTTATGTACATTGATATGATTGGCAAATTGATTAAAAAAATTGATTAAAAAAACAAGAGCATAAGCTCACAATTTTGACTTATTAAAATACACAATAACCATGCTCTTCCATTAATGCTTTTAACCATATGTTTATGAGAATGCACTCGTATCAAGGTTACCCATAGAGTAAGATTTAAATTTCTGACCCAAGCATTAAATTATTGGTACACATGCTTCTACGGGGCAGTCTTTGGAGGACCATAGACTTTATTAACTTTCTCATCAAGATTAAAAAAAAATTATCTTGCTAGGGACCCATAAGGAAGCTTCTACGCATTAAATACATAATGACAGTACAATTGATGGAGTAAGTATATTTTAAGTTAAGTTTTGATTTTTTATATTTGTATGATATTTTTTAAAAAATTAAAATATTTGAAGGTGTTAAAAAATCTAATATTTATAAAACGTTTACAAAAGATTATAATATTTATAAAATAATTCAAAATATTTAAATCATAAATCTTTACATGGAACCTCAAAACAAAATATAGGAGTTTATGTAAGTTGCTAATATTAAAAAATTTTATTTAATAGTTATTATATTATAAATTAAAAACAAAATCTAATAAAAAATTGAATTTTAGTCAGCTTTAATTTTTTTATATTTTACGAATGTTAAAGTCTTTTGTAAATATTAAAAAATGTTAAAATGGCTTTTACTCTCTTCTCCTAAACTATTAGGTTTCATGGTGCCTAATTGTCCTGTACAAGTTGGTATTTCTTTTATCTTTCCTTTTTTATAATAAAGAGTTTGTACTAAGTTATGATTTTTTAGTCATTTTCAAACACTTAAAAATGATATTTATAAATGTAGGCCTATCCATCATAATTTAAAGGTCATTTGTTGGCTCTTTATTTGTTCGTCATGGTACATAAAAATAAAATATTTACACCTTGAACCTTTCTTAACATTTAATCAACTTTATTTTTTTATAACACACTTCTTTTAATTGTCACATTCTTGTTCTTCAACTTCCCATATTTTAAATCGGAGACAAATGTGTAAAAATAGTACTGAATTTTTCTCTTGTCACACTTTAAGTCAAAAACAAAAAAGAGACAGAATAAGAACAGAAGATCATTTTTTAATCTTTAATTTTTATTTTTCTCTCAATTTCCTGAAAAATAAAAATTAAGTTCAAATATAAGAATGCTAACGAAAAATTATGTCCAATTTGTCAAATCGATTTTGTAAGCCTATAGGTGATATTCGATTAGACATGCACTCATCGAAGGAAAAAGATTTATATTCGGTCAATACGCCATACATGATTACAATATTTAGATCATTTCCCCGCCATGATAATTACGAATATTGCTATTAAAATAAATTAAATTTTATAATTTAAAATATTTAAATCATCAAATATCATTCAAAGCAATAAGAATCATCTAATTTCATTTCACATCAAAAACAAATTCTTGAAAAATAATATTGGACATAATTTTTTGTTGGCATAAAAAAAAACCATCCAACATAACATCAAATGATCGTCTTTCTCTCCTTTTCCAGCATTACCAATTTTGTTATTTCATTCCTTATTTCGTTTAATTTAACAATATATCTTAGTGATAACCCTTCCAATCTTAGAAATACTTTGAAAATTTTTGGACTTATAAAATAAAGTTTAACGAATTTTTAGTCTTTATACCAATTTAAATCCTTAGAAATTATAAACATTTTTTATCATTCAAACCTCTCCACCTAGTGGTCGCATGATCTATTCTTTTATTTTAAGATAGAACTTTCAACACTTTCAACACCATAAGTTATTTGAAGAATTCGTCTAACCTATTGAACATTCAGAGTATGCCTTATCTTGTATAAATTTGATGAGGATTCTGTTGAATCTGAATCATAATGAAATAGGTTTTTTCTATTTCATTAATTGTGATTATCCCGTACCAGATGTCATGGACTTGGTCTTTTTTTAGTAACAAACCGTGCGGTAGTAGTAAACTCTACGAATTTGTAATGCTTTGCTTAAATCGAATACTAATTCAACATTCTCTCAAGTACTTCTTAGTAATACTTTTATCGAATATTTTACGGAAGCTACTTTAGAGAGAGAAAGAACAAGAGTTGGAGAACTTGGATATAGCTTATTATTACTCAAGAATGCTACAATGTATGTGATGATTTACAATAGAGGAAGTTAACCTATTGATAGCACTACATTTCTTCAATGGATGATGGAGATCAATTTAATATAATGGTATACAATTATCATCTAGAATCATCTCCCACCTACCCCCACTTGCTCCACCTACCACATTAATTATAAGTGGAGTCTAGAGCGTCCTACCTAACTTTGGTAAAATGGTGAAAATTCTAGATAAATCCGATAAATACTAGTATCTTTGGTGGGAGGAAGAACACTGCACGATATTCTTCTCCACTTGACTTGGTTACGCCCTCGTTGCGTCCTCCTTGTATGCCTCAATATGCCACTTATAGTTTCACAAAGTGAGCTCGTGCTCCCAACTGGCATGGCTATTGGGCGATCCCTTCCATTTGATGAAATACTCAACATAACTCAAATGAGAACTCCTTCTTGGAATGACCCGATGGGCTAGAATCTCCTTAACTTCCAGATCGGGTAATGTCGTGATAGCAGTTAGAGCCCTCTTCAACTCACCTCTACTCAGGTCCTCCTTCTCCTCTTTGTAGGGCTTCAAAAGGCTCACATAAAATACCAGATGCATCTCAAGGTGCGATGGCAACTTCAAATGATAGGTCAACTTGCCTACTCGTTTCTCCACCAAAAATAAGCCTTCGTATCGCCGAACTAAGCCCTTGTGCACCTTTACAAACTATCGACTTTGATGTGGAAGGAGCTTAACAAGCTTCATATCTCCTTCCTCAAACTCCAAGTGTCTTTGCTTAGCATCGACTCATTTCTTCATCTTCCTCACGACCTTAGCTAAGTAAGCTCGTGCTATATCCGACCTCTCATGCCATCCTTTGACAAATTTGAATGCGGCAGGACTTGGCTCCTTGTAACCAATTGCAAGTATGTGTGGAATAGTCGGTTGTTGGTCCGTTGTAATCTCGAATGAGCTTGCTCCCGTTGACTCACTCCTTTACAAGATGTAGGAGAATTGGGCAATGTCAAGAAACTTGACTTAATCATGCTGGTTGGCACTCACATAATACATCAAGTAGAGCTTCAACAAGGCGTTCACCCTTAAGGTCTGGCCATCGGTCTGTGGGTGGAAGCTTGTGAAAAAATTAAGCTCAGACCCTATGATGTTAAATAACTCTATCTAAAATCTTCCGGTGAAGTGGGTGTCTTGATCGCTCAAAATGGTATTCAGTATATCCTGATATTTCACCACATACTTAAAAAATAGGTGTGCAACATCCTCAGCTGTGAACTTGGTAGGTACCGGCATGAATACATCATATTTGCTGAATCGGTCGACCACCACCATAATGTTACCGCACCCCTCAGACTTGGGTAGGCAAGTGATGAAATTCATAGAGATACTTTCCCATAGCTTCTTCGGAATGGGTAATGACTCAAGTAAACCAGCGGTCCGATGGTTCTCCACCTTGTCTTGTTGATAAATAAGACATATTTTCACGAACACTTCCTTATCGTCCCGCATTTGAGGACAATAGTAAGCACGTTTTATAAATGTCAACGTGTGATAAACTCTCAGATGTCCCGCCCATTTTGACTTATGACACTCATTTATGACTTCTCTCCTCAACCATTGATACTTCGGCACATAAGTTCGATCTCCTTTGGTGATGAGCACTTCATTTCAAAGCCAAAATCTGCGCATCTTCCCTTGACATACCAACTCCATCAAACTCTTAGCTTGCGGGTCATGCTCCATGCCTTCCTTCATATGGTCCACCAAAGGAAAATTCGGACTCGTGATAGCTGCTAACTCTACCTTTCTACTAAGAGGTAGAATCGCATGAATACAGACAAAAATCACATTTGTTAGTGTCAATCTAGTCTATCACTAATTGCTCTATTATTGATCTATGATTTGTTACCTGTTGTGTCTACCTTCATATAGTATTTAACTCAAACTCATCATCAACATAAGAATTAAAGCACAATTGGTCACAATAAAAAGAATGCTAAAAATAAGCCATTACTCGATAAAGTTATGAAAAAGAAACAAATAGAGATTAAAGATGACAAAATAATAACAAAAACAAAAAGAAAGACAATACAATAAAGCACGCCAGCTCCTCTACAACAACGCCAAAAATTTGATGCACTTGTTATAAGCTACCAAATAATAAAATTACATAACCTACCAAACTAAGTAGCTATGGAAAGTTAGGATCAATCCCACAGGGAGCTAAGGTGAATTTCTATATCTAATTTTGTTAAGAAAATAAAATCAAAAGCTTTTAAGGAAAATAAAACAATCAAGAAAGGAAACACCAAGGCAAAACAAAAAAAGACTACTAATAAGGAAATGAGCTGAAGGTATCATCTAAAATTAGGAATGACTATTGATCATTGAAAATAGACAAATGATACTCTAGGTATGGTGTTAGCCTATAAGTTCAAACAAGCTCTCAAACACTCATTCGCTCTAATTTAGGCATATCTAACAAGCCCCAGAAATACCCTTCAATCCATTTGTAACTTAGAATAAGCTCTCTAGATTTAATAGTGGAGAAGCTTTAGGTACTAAGAAACGACTAACCAAGGCCACTAACTCGCCAGCTCAGATAGTGTAACCTAAAGGTAAATGACATTAGATTAGCTTGGTAAGTATCTTAACAAATCCAACTAACCTATTGCTACTTTAAAAAATTACTAAGGACCATTATGTATCACTTGCTCATTCCTGGCTTCAGGATCATGGAATTACCTAAGGTATGGTCAATCCTAAGCATCACTCCTAATCCAAAACAATTAACAAAAATCCCAAAACAACCTAAGCCTAAAAACACCAAATTAAACTCAATCAATTCACATTCTTGTAATTAATCAACCTAAACCTTTCATACACCTTCAAACCTAAAAGACACTAGCTAAACATTACGAAATTATCACATAACATGAACTGAAAATACTAAAACTAAATCGTAAATGTAGAAATAATTATGAAATAAATAAAAAAAGGATATAAATAAAATAAAACATGATTATATTAATTAAAAGCAAGTATTCCCTACAAAAATAAATCAAACATAACTTAAATAAAAAATAATAGAAAATAAACAACTACCTAAGTTCTAGAATAGAGTAGCAATAAGAAAACATGAGAAACTACCCAAACTAAGTTAGAAAAAAAAAAGAAAAGAAATAAAGAAACCCCTAAAACTACTAAAGGAGACAGCTATAAAACGAATAAGGAAAAAATCCTTGAAGTCTGGATGCTCCTTACCTTTTATATTCAAGGTTTGACTAAAACATGCTTCGTTCTCGCTTTTTTATTTTCATTGTTAAGTGTTGTTCAGTCGATTGATCTTCTGGTTCAGTCGACTGATCTCACGAGTACCCTCCGTTGGTCGATCTAATCATTGGCATTGGTTGATTGATCTTCATTAAAATTTGATAGCTACACTTAAGGTAATTCCTTCATCGTAAAGCTATGAATGAGCAAATGTTACATAATGGTCCTTAGCAATACCTAATAGGTGTTTTATTAAGCTCAATTCCATAACCCCTAAGTTATTGTCTAAGCTATAGAATTTGAGTGCAACAACTATTGATAGTTACATATTCAGCTTTCATCATAGACAAAGTTTTGGAATTTTTTTTTCTATTAAACCAAAAAAATAATGCATTGCGTAAAAACTAACTTCAATTAGGTATATGCTTGCTATCTAACAAGCTACTTGTACAATTTACATCCGAATACCCATCTAAATCTATAAAAGTGTCTATAAAAAATTAAAGCCTTAAGTTCATCGTTCGCATAAAGACCTAAAGATGTGTTTTATGGCAAATAAATGTAGTTCTCTAAGATATGTTTGAAACATAGTACAGAAGCATACATTAAATATTATATCTGTCATACTTGCATTTAAATATAATAAATTACTAATTATACCTTATAACTATTTAATGTCTAAAAGCTTATCTTACTTATCTTTTTTAACTTTATGGACATGCCTATAAGTGCGCCTAAAGTTTTGACTTCATACATCCTAGAGCACTTGAGTATCTATTTTGTATATTTGGCTTAATTAATGAATATCACTTCATTTGTTTGAATTAAAGCCCAAGAAAAGGTTTAAATTTCTCATTATACTCATTTCAATTTCCTTGCTCATGCACATAGAGAAATTTTGACATAAAAGCCCATTAGTATCACGAAATATAATATCAACAGCATATATTTAAACAATCAAAATATCATATTTTTCTTTATAAATGAATAATGTAATATCTAGATTTTCTTTAAAAAAGTTGTTTTCCAAAGTGATAATAGGTAAGTAAGTGATTAAACCTTCTAAATTTTTTTTAGTTCTATTGTTAAACTTTAAAAATTATCAATTAAGTGACCAACCTTTAAAAGGCCAATCAATTCAAGTCAAAACTTAAGCACTACTAGTTTCAAGTTGGCTAAGCTAACAAACCTTTCTATGTAGATGTCCACATGGGAAAAGTCTCATGTATATATCTATATGTACAACCCCATCTTTTTAGAATTTTATATTTGGTATGCAACCATTTACAATTTTTTTCAAATCAATGGCCATCCTTTAAAAATTTTTCAATTTAGTGACCAACCTTCTAAAATCTATTCAAATTAGGTTAAGATTAAATATTCTTTTATAAAAATAAAAAGTTATTAATACACCAATGACTTCTAAGTTTAGATAACAAAAATAGAATTATATATTATGCTCTCTTTCAAAGGACATTGAAATTTTAGACTTGAAAAGTGATTAACCGAAAGGAAACAATTCATGAATAAATTTTTTATATTGAATATATAGTAGACACAAAATATCTTTTACAAATAAATTTAGATTTAAATATATAATACTGATTTATAATAAAGAAATGTTATAAATATAAAAAAGAACTTATTGCTTCAAAAGATTAAAAATTATTTTACTGAAATAGAATAATTTTAAAAAATAATAAATATTTACATCTAAATTTATTTATATAAGGTATTTTGTGGCTACTGTATATTTAATTTAAATTATTTACTCATGAATTGTTTCCTCTAAGTAATTTTTTAATCTATAACTTAATATCCTTTCAAAAAAAGCCTAATATATAATTAAATATTTGTTCACTAAACTTACGAATAGTTATACAATAACATACAATAAAAATTGATATATTAATCACTTAT
>JAOXYD010000006.1:19834010-19844238 GCA_028565735.1 Pinacopodium congolense
GCGGGACTCGCAAATTTAAAAAATATTAAATAAAAATTCTAGAAATTAGAGCATAGATTAAGAATAATAAATAAATATAAATTGAAATATGAAATTGTGATACATTGCGATATGATGATGGCATGTTTATATATATTCGTTTATATTTGTATGTATTATATGTTTCATGACGGGTATATTCTAGTTACTCCTTACTGAGTTGACAGCTCATTTCTTGCCTGTTGAAATTTTCAGGAGATTTTCAGTAGCTTTTAGAGTAGTTTGAATTTTTAGTTGTGTTGGTAGATAGTTCAGATGGGATAGCTTGTCGTAAGATGTCACAGAAACTAATTTTAGTTAGATTTATGTATTCTTTGATAATTTAGTTCTTTTGCAATATAAGGAAATTGATGAATTGTTCTAGATGATTATTAGATTTATTATCATTAAAAACTGCGTCTTTTATTAATAATTATTTTCTTTTTGATTTAAGTTAATTTCTAATAAGTTATTTAAGTTATTATCATGAGCTTTTAGATAGACTATGATGAATTTAAAGTTTGCATTTGATATTAAAAATTAAGTTGATGAATTAGGGTTATTGCAAATTAAAAATTATATGCGAATTAAGAATTGAATTTAAAACATATTGGAGCGTAACATTCCTTCTGCACTTTTCCAACAGCCTTAAATACTTATTAACTTTAATAAGTGTTGCATAGATCACTTAGCTAGATGCTTTCATAATCAAATCTTCACTCTTGTTTTAGTTCTGTCTAGCATCTATTCATCTCTACCAAAAGGAGCAACAGAAACAGAAAAGGCAATATCTTCAACTTATCTTTGAGAATCAAGGTCCCAGAAGTCTTTGAAACCTGAAAATACAACTCTGCTCACGTCATTGAAGCTTTAGCTAGTGTATTGTATGCATTGGCCTATTGCATGCATAGCATGGCCGAAAAACTATGCTTCAGAGCAACTGGAAACATCTCCACTAGAAATTGTATATATACAAAAGTAGCAGAAAAGTGTCATACAGTATATTATTTCAGAATAAGGCCTTCTACAAGGATTGATATACCAGTCTACACCAGCTGAGGAACAAATTTACAGAAAATGCATCAATAACTAAACTAATCAACCAAACTCTTACAAGAATTGAATCAACAGGAGAAGTTGAAGGAATAATCCTCACTTTATTGGACCAGGACTGTTGGATGGTGAGCTGTTGAAGACATGGCAGAACTGTAATTGTTTTCTTCATTCTCTCCATCAACCACTCATCAATATTCCACTCTTCCCATTCTGAAAAGCCACAAAATGAAAGTGTTTACAATTTCAGAAATGCCACCAATGATCTTGATGAATCTGTCTTCTTCTTTTTCTATTCCCATAAATTCAATACCCACTCTTTTCACTCTCATGTATCCTAGGTAAAGCTCTTCAAGGCATGTCAACTTCCCTTGTGGAGGCAACTCCTCACAATTTTTCCAGTCTGAAATCGCAAGCTCCTGATTAGGTTCAACTTCATCACCCAACTTGGGAACACTGTCTTTCCTTTATAATATTCTATCCGTAAGCCTTCCAAATCAGAAAGGGGCTCTAAAGCTTCAAGTAACTCTTCCTCATCTTCCATCCCTTGATCTCCTTCAAAAAACAAATTCAACCGGGTAATATTTTTCTTTTTCTTAAGCTGTGCTGCTCTAGCCTCTTCTACCTTTCTCACATTTCTCAACCCCTGTATGCACAACCTTCCTTTTAAGATTATTCAACTTCTTCAAATCAACAACAAATGCTTCATTCTCATGAACACCTACATAAAACTTAATCAACTTTTTGAGACACAAAAGATTTCCTATTCCCTTAGGAAGATGTTCTATCTTAGAACAAAACCTAATATCCAAATACATCAAATTAACTAGCTTCCCAATCCCTTGAGGCAATTCTACTAGATTTAAGCACTTTTCAAGAATTAACGTCTGTAAATTATAACAATCACCCAAGGTCGCAGGTAATTTCTCTAAAAAGAGATTGTAAAACAAGTCAAGCCACCTTAAATGAACTAATTTACTTATTGAGGATGAACTTCTTTAATGTCAGACCTGTTAAGGTCTAAAGTCCTTAAACAAGTTAAATGATCAAATATACCCTCAAGATCAACAACAGACAAAGATGATGACATAGTCTCAATGATCAAACTGTGTAATTTTTTAAGACTATAGATAGGTACAAGGAATCGAATATCTTTTGCAATCAACAAAGTTAAATGACGAACATCTGAATATAAAGACTCCATAATAGGCTCTATGTCATTTAAGACCTCTATCATCAAGCACTCATTTTTTGCAAATGTTCAGGCTAGATCACTCTCCAAGTCATGCAACATGACAAGATAAGTATTATCAAAGTGGGACACAATTTGGAACAAAGAACGTTCGATTAAATTCTCAAAATAAGTCCGGCCAATCATTTCCAAATCTTCACCTACTTGTCCACTTAAATAATCTTGAGCCATCCACATACCAATCAATTTTCTTTTCCTAATCTTATAAGCTTTTGGAAAGATAACACAATATGAAAAACATTGCTTTAATGGCCATGCAAATCATAATAACTAAGCATCAAAGAACCCAAGATATCTTCACTATCCCATCCCTCATTTTCCAAGACTTTCAACCACTCTTTTTCCGATCTTTTAAAGCACAGAAGTCCTCCTATAGTGGTGGCAACAAGAGGCAAAACCTTGCACTTGTCTGCAATTTTCTTACCTATGCTTTCCAACTTTTGAAACTCCCCTTTAACAAATGCAGTTTGATTAATAATTGACTAACATGTCTCCAAAGTCAAAAGTTCTATGTTCTGTATACTCTCTTGACTGCACCCCATGACTAATGCAACCCTTTCATTACATGTTGTTACCAAAACTATACTTCCTCGCAAACCACACATGAGAGATTGTTTTAATTCCCTCTATTTACTAGGATTCTCATTCCATACATCATGAAGAACAAGCAGAAATCTTTTTTTATGGAGAGCATTATACGAATCTCCTTTAATACATTTTCTAATTCTTTAAAACCATGTGTAGAAGAATTACCAAGAGACTCAACAACTGCCTTAGAAATGCGCATCTCATCAAAGGATTTCGAAACGCACACCCATATCTTCTCCGTGAAATGATGTTGAATGTCATTGTCATTGTAAATTAATTTTGCAAGTGTGGTTTTGCCAATTCCCCCGAGCCCCACAAGAGAGATGACCTGGAGCTTAGATTCAGCATAAAGTAGCATGCTTTTGATCTCACGTTTCTCTTAATCTCTACCTTTTACTTCTTCGCTATCAGACACAGTGTCATCTAGTCTTTGTTGAATTTCGCTAATTTTTTGAGCAATTACATAACGGAGTCCAACACCCCATGTAGTAAAGCAGGTGAAGCGAAAGGCAGAGAGTACCTTGTCCTTGAGAGGAATGGGACTGAAAGAGCTGTGTTGATGTTGGCGTTTTGATCTCTGAATCCACGTTTTCCACTCATCTAACACATCAGATTGAACAGCCAGTTCTTGACAGAAGCCTCCTTCACTTGTTGCACCTCCGTATCATCCAGTAGGGCCTGAATGGACTTGAAATTGCTCACAAGTTTCTTAACCTCATCATTAACTCCAGTCACCAACTCACCTCATCTTTTATGGAACTAAGCAGCATGGAGATTAGATCCTCCACCACAGTAGAAATAATAGCATCAACCATTTTCAGTGATCAAAGGGTACGCAAAAGGATTATGAGAATTTCAAGAATTAACACTAGACAATGGTAGCAGAGAGCCAGAAATGAAATTCTCTATTTAATCTGTTTGAGTTCTGTGGGAAGTTGGACCATTAGTAGTTAACATTAAATAGAGACAATGACATGTCAATCAACCTCATGACAGCTTGCATGCAGGAAATTTCCAATAAGAAGCTTCTAAGAAATTTTGCAGCTTATAAGAATGAAATTCAATAAAAGTTGAATGTTTCTCACTTAGGTTTCGTTCCTTACAATTGCATGCAGGAAATTTCCAATAAGAAGGTTCTAAGAAATTTTGCAGCTTGTAAGAATGACATTCAATAAAAGTTGAACGTTTCTCACTCAGGTTTCGTTCCTTACAATTACATGAAGGAAATTTCCAATAAGAAGCTTCTAAAAAATTTTGAAGCTTATAAGAATGACATTTAATAAAAGTTGAATGTTTCTCACTTAGGTTTCGTTCCGTACAAGCTGCATGCCATGCTTGACTGTCATGTCAATTTTTCAATTCAACACTTACCCACATGAAACTTACAGTTTTGTTATGCTTCTTCTTCTGCTCCACTAATTGGTAAGAGAACTAATTGGGAAAGAGGAGTAATATAGTTAGGGAATGGAGTTAAAAGTTAAGGCCATTAGGCATTAAGCGTAATTTGGTATTTGTGTCATAGTTTGCTAAATGCATTGCCATCTAAAAGATCGCATAAGTTACACTATCAAATTCAATTGTCTAATTTAAAAAGGTACAATAAATTTAAAAGAATTAGTTAGTTGAATTAAATCAATGATCAAAATATGTACAATGATATGAATTATAAAGAATTCACTAATAAATCTGAACCTGGAGAAGGTCAAAGTATGAAGTGATAAACTTTATGGTCTGTTCTCAGAATCATTCGCATGATTAAAATTCAAGCTTCCTTTTGTTTTGTTTCTTGGCATTCCTGAGATCAACCAATGATGGAAGAGGCAGAGGAACAGGAACATTCATGCTTCTGTACAACTTTCTTACGGGATCACTGAAGTTCTTTGAGGATCCAATAAAAGAACAAGAAGAAACCTTGATAGCTTCTTTCTTAGCTGTTTTCTTGCAATGCTCTCCAATATCATCACTTCCTAACGTATCTTCCAACTTACTTTCACATTTCAATTCAGAAGTATCCTGAAATGGAGCTTCTTGCTCCTGAAATGGAGCTTCTTGCTCCTTTTTATTAGCAGTGAATGGTGCAGATTCATTTCTTGCCAACGCAATTTTACTTTTATCATCAACTGCAAAATCAGAACCTTGGATTCCAAGTCTAGCTTTGCCAAATAAAGTCAGCTCCAGCCTTTTGCTGGGAGGAGACAAACTCAAGAATTCATGAGAACATGCCTTCATTGGTTGTAATTGAGACTCTTTATAAATTTGAATAGTGTCTTGAACCACAGGAGAATTAATAATATTTTTTATTGATAAACTGGCTTCTGGAGAAATTTTTGCAGTAATGTCCAAAAGCTTCCACTGAGGGTCATCTGAAGTTAACCGACGGCAGAACAATTCTTCTTCACATAATCTAGCTCCATAGAGCGGCAATGGGGTATTGTCGAGATAACCGATTTAGGGGCAAGAAGTTGTAGAGCCCACTCGAATTCCTCTCGGGAAGAATGTATAGAGTAGCAGACATGTCAAATACCAAATTGATCCATCAAAGCTTCATTGATTCTCAACTTCTTTCCATCTCCAGCATCTAAATATTCTTCCCCACATGTATACCACTGTGCTGACGGTCGGACAATGAGGGGCTCAGGCTGTAAATTAGCCCGGGCCTCATCAAGTTTTTCGGCTGCTCGTTCATATAACTTGGGAAATCCTTCAAGTATATGAAAACGGGAAGATGGATCTTGAGTTAGGATTTCAGGAACTGTAAGTGTCAAAGCTTGGAAACATTCTGAATTTGCAGCTTTGTCAACAAATATCTTTTCCCCAAATGTATGGGACACATTCACCAATATATCCTCTTGACCAAGTAGGTCGCATGTCAGATAAACCCTAGTAGCAGCAGGATGTTTCCACACACAATTGATAACCTGTTTCATCAATGCAATTTCAAGTGTAAGACCTGATTGTTACCAGATATTCCAGCAATATTCTATCTATTAATGCCATCATAAAAAATTTATAAAGAGAAAAGGTTAAGTATATCTAAATGGTTTCATAAACCACAATGTAACAGCTCTCGTAACCCATCACAGAAGCCACAGATACAAACTTCACGGAAGTTTGATAATGGCTATAACTCAAGTCTCATTGAAAAGAACAATCTTTGTATCAATAGTCTCTATGTAATTACCATACAAGAATAGATATGCTCAAACATGGAGAACCATGAGTAAAAGTAAGTTGTTAATTTATCGTGGCAATTCCGATATGATAAGGTTTCTGTTGTACACCAAGAGAATGCACTATATGGGGGCCTCGTTACACAACAAAAGCAATCTGAGGAGAGAGCATCACCTGTTGGATTGCTGTATGCCTGCTTGGAAATTTCATAGGAAATCTCCCAAATGTACAGTCAAGGAAGACATAATCAAGTTGGCATCTAGGCTGCTTTCCATTTTTGCTGATAAGCTTCTCTGGTAAAAACTTCAGACACTCAGGTGTAAGCCTACAATCTCCGGTGTGCAGGATATTTCCAAAGTTGCCTTCAAATAAGAACATCACAGCTCCTGAGGTTCATAAATTCACGCCAGACAAGGGATCATCTGTCAATAAAACTCTCTCGACATCATTTTCATTGGAATAATTTAAAGATCAGTCGGCATTGGATTGAAACTAACTTTAAGGAATATAGAACAAGATAGTTTTTCATTTGATTTTCTCATCCCAAGTTTCCAAACATTCAAAATAGAATAAAAAAACAAGTGAACACAATTCTAGAATAAATAGATAATCAGTACGCAATTAAGTTCAGATCTTTAAGGCAACAATCACATTAGATCAAAGCGAAATAGCATTAACTCATTTACAAAAGCCAAATATATGTCTAAAGCATCTGCCAAAAAATAAAAAGGAGAGAGAATTGCAACAATTGAACACCAGTATGAAAAAGAAAACATTGACCAAAACCCCAATTCTAAACTAAAATTCCTATAATCTTCCATCGTCACCCAACCCAAATGCCAAAACAAGTACAACAACAAAAGAACACATAAGAATGAGGGAAATTAAACGAAGAAACAGTAATTTGAAAGTACCAGGACAGTGATTCGCATCGAAAGCTGTAACCTTGAATTCCCCATCAGGATCATCAATGACTAGTGATTGGCCCACCTCGATACACGCGAACAACGAATCCTCGATCTAAAAGAATAAGAAACTTAGCACAAAAAGAAAGAAATATGAGTAAACTCATAAAAAAATGAAAGATCATAATACCTCGGGAAAATAGAGGAGTAGAAGAGATTTGGTGAGAAGGGTAGAGTAAATCGGGTAAGAGGAGTGCTTCGAAATATCAAAGCAGTGATCTTTATGGGCATGTGTCAAGAAATGGTGTCTCTTCCGCTTTGACCTAGGACTCCATGTGTCCACTGAGAAAGGTAGCCCTCTTGGCATTTCGATTGGCATCTTCTTTAATTGAGAGTGAAAAAGATTTTAGTTTCTGATCATTTTCCCTCCCAAAGTTTCGACGGTAAGAGCGTGAAGAGGTAGGAAACTGATTTTCTTCAAATCATTGCAGCCGACTTCGTGACCGATGGTTTCCATGGGCCTTGCGTGCTAATATTCTAAAATATGGAAATTAACTGATATTTCTGTGTTTTATTAATTTTTATAAGTTTAATTAATTTTTGAGTATTTTATTGATTTTTATGCATTATTTTTATTGAATTTTATGCTTAAAAATATAAATAAAAAATGAAAATATGAATCAAAACTAAACCTATGAAAAAGGTTGGATTTTTTTCATTTTATACGATTGGAAAATAAATATCATCATTAAATTATATAAATTAAAATTACAAATACTCACATTACTAAAGAGTGATTTATGATATGTTGGAAATATTAGACCTGAACATTAAACTGTCTCTACACCACCATTGTCAATATTGCTCAAAAGAAGTTCAAAGAAATAGCTTTAATAATTGCTTTTATGACCTTCGTTAACATGTGTACGCTTAAAACAGACGCTGCCATTTCATTTTCTCTGGATCTTGATAATGTGGAATCAACAACAAAGTCTATAAGATAATTGAGTAATTCTTCCCTTAAAATTTACATGTTGACTGCCACAAACTTGTGTTAAATCGTTTGTGTCTAAGCAACAGACAATTATTATATACATGAACATAGAAAATTGAAATGGAGTACAAGATGGGCTCTGAAACTTAAGATGGGCTTTGAAACTTGTATGATACTACGAATGAGATTTCTTTTTTATAGGGTGCAATAATAATTGTGAAACAATTTGTTGTAATTGTAATTGTATAAGATAACTGAGTAACTCTTCATTTCAATATCTCATTTTGACTTCTACAAATTTAGATTAAATCGTTTATATCTAATAAAAACAATTATTATATACATAAACAGAGAAAATTGAAATAAAGCATAAGCTAAGCTCCAAAACTTAAGATGGGATCTAAAACTTGTAGAACATACTACAAAAAATGAGATTTCTTTCTTGTAAGGTGTAACAATAATTGTGAAACAGCTTGTTGTAATACAGCATTATCCAACAACCACTGAAGTGTACAATAGATCCTTGAATTGCATTCCAATTTCAATACATCACTTGAAATTTACTCACAAGAAATAATAGAAATCATCTTTCCCACAATTACAAATATGACCTATCGATACCTTCTAATTATATTTTAACAGGACTTAACAAACAAAATCCTTTTATACCAATTTTAATTTGCAAGTAAAATATAACACACACATACAAATATTTTAAAATTATCTACAATACATTTCAAACAAAATAAGACAAGAAATATAGTAAATTACATACACTCTTGATTATTTTTCACTTGATCTCCTACATTTAAAAACTATTAAATACTTCTTAAACTTTTTAAAAACTTTTATCCCACCCTTTATCAATCTAAATTGTGCCACATCAGACGTCATGTTAAATGACATATCAACCCTCTATTTATAACTAAGATAATAATCAATAATAAGAGACAATAGTGAAAGATTATTTTAAAAGTTTTCAAAATATAGGGAGAATGAAATGAAAAATAATCATACCATATAAAAGTGGGTTTTAATTTACTCTTTATTCTTTTATATTTAAAAAAATGTCGGCTATAGACTTTCCATAAAGAAAAAAACTTATGAAAATAATGACTAATTATTTTGAGAAATACATTTGAAATAAAATAAGATAAGAAATATAATAAATTAGATAAGAATTATTTTTTACTTGATCCCTATATTTAAAAATTATTAAATACTTCTTAAACTTTTAAAAAACTTTTATCCCACCCATATTTATTAATCGTGATATCAACCATCTGTTTATGACTAAGATAAAAGTCAACAATAAAAGACAATAGTGAAAGTTTATTTAAAAATTTAAGAAGGCATTTTATAATTTGCAAAATATAGAAAGATGAAAGAAAAAGTAATCATGCCATATAAAAGTGGGTTGTAATTTACTCCTTAATCTTTTATATTTAAAAGAATGTCGACAATGAACTTTCCATAAAGAAAAAGAACTTATGAAAATAATGGCAAATGATGCTTTCAATAACCAGTCCTCACTTAGGGATTGATTTAGACACAATTTTCATATCCATCAAGTAAATGTCCGCTTCACCGAATTGGAAAGAATGCCGGGAGACATGAGAGAAATGCAGGAAATAAGGGCAACACAAATGCTTCAAAAACATTTTTTTTCTACCATTTGCTCCGAGTCCACTGACCAATTCATAAAAACTTTCTCGCTTATATAACTGCTCTGCTCCAATTGTTGTTTGTGAAATATGAAGGTGAAGAACGGAACAGAAGAGGGCAAGGCAGGGCAGAGAATCCTTATCATTTCAAGTGTTTTGAAACCGTACCTCTTGTTTTCTCGTGACTCAGCTTCGCCTCTTTGCATTTGTGTGTCTGTTTTCTCAAGTGAATAACATATCCGGAGCCTCTGACATATGATATCCTTTTTATTTGTGTTTCTTTCCGCCTGACAGTATACGTTGGATTTGAAGGCCTCTGCTGAAAGCTTGGTTGAAGAGAAGCCTAGTCTGGAACTCGGAGATAATAGGGAACCAGGCCAACACAGCCACTGGTGTAAAGATAACCAGACCCATCATGTACTCGTACCCTCTGGCCAGAGCTTTCACAGAACTCCACATTTTCATACCTTTTATTATGGGTCTGCAAGCTTGTGCTATCTGATCACTATCTTTACATGTCATGTTTATGAAAAATCCTATTTGCATCACCATTTAAACCATTGTGAATGGTTTAGTTTTATTA
>JAOXYD010000006.1:19899190-19923959 GCA_028565735.1 Pinacopodium congolense
CAATAAATGGCAGCAGCAAACACAATTTTAGCACATCAATTTGATGATCAAAACAGAGCATAAAGTCAGAATGCTCAAACCTGGACAGCTTTGAGTAACCTGCACAAATTAAGCTCAAACAAGCAATATAATTACTTAAAAATTGAAAAAAAAAATACCAGCACACTTCTAAGACCTTTAAAAAACTGAAAAAAATAAATTTGCACTTCCAGAAATCTATTTAAACTCAAAATCGAAGCCAAAAAGAGACTGTAGTGAAAAACTCTTGAGTTTAGACAGACTTAAGTAATCTGTGTTCTTTGAGCTGAAACACACGATTAAAGTGCTTAAAAATTGAAGTAAAATATCCTATCCACTCTTAAGACCTAATCAAAACGTGTATGATAATTTTGAATTAATAACCTATACTATCGATAATATCAAAACCTAAGATAAAATTCCATAAACATAATATGTGAACCGTGACCTTAAAGCATGTCATAAATTCAGTCTCTATAGTGGAAATAGCAATGACAGACTAATTTTTACTTTTCTATAAAATTGCTCCTCTAACTAATAGGAACATATACCCGAATATAAAATTCTGTGAGTCTATACATTCTGCATAATCTGAATCCGAATAACCTATCACTTCTAGATAGTTTGATTTTCTATATGTGAGCATATAATCCTTTGCACCTTATAAATATCTTAGTACTTACTTTATAACTTTTTAATGGTCCATGCCATGATTATTTTGATATTGGCCTAGCGTTCCAATAGAAAAATTGATATTTCACTGAGTGCATGTTTGATCATATATTAAACTCTCAATTACAGATGCATAAGGAATAGACTCCATTACCTTACATTTTAAATTGTTCTTTAGACATTGCATTTGATTAAATTTGTCCCCCTTTTTAAGTTAGAACTATCCTTATTGAGCACTTTTCTATTTTAAATCTCTATAGTACTTTCTCGATATAACCTTTCTGAGACAATCCTAACAATCCTTGTGATCTCTCATTGAATATTTCTATTATCATCATATAGGATGCCTCATCCATATCTTTCATTTTGAAATTATTAGAGAGGAAGGTCTTTACATCATGTAACATGACAATATCATTCATAATAAGAAGGATATCATTAACATATATGACTAATATAATGAACTTATTCTCACTGACCTTCATATAGATACACTGATCAATGATATTCTCTATAAAACTATACGGCGTAATGGTATTATTAAACTTAAGGTACCATTGTCGGAAAGTTTATTGCAATTCATATATTGACTTCTTTAATCTACACACTAATTTTTTCTTTCCTGTGGTCAAGAAACCTTCTGGTTGGTTTATGTATATTTCTTCTTCCAAGTTACCATTTAAAAATGCTGTCTTTACATCCATTTAGTGAAACTTTAAATTATAATAAGCCACTTAAGCCATAATAATCCTTAAAGAGTATTTTAAAACTAGAGAGAAAGCCTCCTTATAATCAATGCCATTCTTTTAAGTATAACCTTTAGCAACAAGTCTATCTTTATATCTTTCAATATTGCCTTGTTGGTCATGTTTGGTCTTAAAGACTCATTTACAACTTACTTGCTTTTCACATTCTAGCAACTTAAATAATTAATGAACTTTGTTGTCATCCATTGATTTTAACTCATTTTTCATAGCATTAAACCACTTTTCAGAATTGTTATATTCCATGGCTTCTTTGAACGAGATTGGATCTTAATCAATATCTAAGTCACATTCATGTTCAACTTAATAAACTTCATAGTCATTCAAAATAGTTTGTCTTCCCTACCTTACAGACCTTCGTAGTGCTATTTCTTATAGCATCACTTGATCATTTGTAACTTAGGCATCTATAGCTAATTCTTTATTAACATGGTCAATTTGTAGAGTTGGAATATTAATTTTTTGTGCCAATATATTGTGTATCCGTGATAAAATAAGAGTAACAAAAATTAGAGAAATAATACTTGATAGATAAGTTTCAACTCGACTATTATAAATATTTACTTTTCGTGGTTCTCCACTCCCACTAATTTGACCATTCTCAATGAACCGAGCTTTATCAGGCTCAACTATTCTCGTATTATGATTATGACAATAAAATATTTACCCTTTTGGCTTTTCGGGATAGTTAATGAAAAAGAGTCTTCTTTATTTCCTTCTCATCCCCTCATTCAAAACACCACTTTTAGCAAGATTCATAGACTTTATTCCATCAAGTGTAGCACTAGTTAAGGACTAAAAGTCTCTTAAGAGTTAGGTAAGGTGAGAATAAAATAAAAACATTAAACTTCTTCATCAAATTTGATTCCCATGGAAAAGAGTTGATTAGGATCCCCTAAAAAATGTTTAAGTGGTGTGTTATTAAATTACCATCATTAGGTCTTAAGGTCATCATTTGCTTTATTAGGAATAGTTTGTTACTCTTTATTTTCCTTACATACATTTGCTTTAATTTGTTTTAAAATACCAAAGTATGTGTCTTTCCATTAATGTGGTTCAACACGTTATCATCTACCAATTATCTAATGTAGTTATAAACTTGTTGGTATGGCTAAGCCTATTCTTGTTTTGGTTTATTTTTAGGTCTCTCTATTGTAATACAAGCAAATAATAATCCTTCACGTAGAGCAAGTCCTCTATCTTACCCTTCTTGAGAGCATACTCAGCCCCATTAGATTAATCATTCTATTTATATTAACTTAATTATACATAATGATAATTCACTAATGAAACCTGTCTCTTATACTACTTTGACAAGAAAGAGGTTCTAAATTGAACTTCTTAGTAATAAAACAACAAACAAACACAATAATTTAACATGAAAAAACCTCTCCCTCAATGTGAGTGAGAGTAAAAAACCACGATCTAGAGAGAATTTCACTATTACAAAAATAATTACAATAGTCCAACTAGTTTCAATACTCAATCATAGGGTGATAATATATCATAATTTATCTTAATAGGTCACCAATATATTATATATAAAATGGAAGGGCAAATAGAACTAATAATTTAAGCTTATATAGGCAAAAAGATACAACAAACTCTATATTTGTTAAAGACTATCAAATGTTAATCCCACTGTAGAGAATAAAGACTGATGAGTGTAGAACTCTTACACAAAATTTTAGCCACATCAAAGAACCAATCACCACTTGATCAATCCCTTAATTAAGATTGCATAAATGAGGCTGTACATGTCAGTGAGCTATTGTTCATGAAATTTTTGGATAAGTTATATAACTCCCTACCTTACAGACCTTCGTAATGCTATTTCTTATAGTATCACTTAATAATTTGTAATTTGGGCATCTATAGCTAATTCTTCATTAACATGGTCAATTTGTGGAGTTGAAACATTAATTTGTTGTGCCAATATATTGTGTATTCGTGATAAAATAAGAGTAACTATAATTAGATAAGTAACACTTGACGGAGGAGTTTTAACTCAACTCTCATGAATATTTACTTTTCATGGTTCTCCACTTCCACTAATTTGACCATTCTCAATGAACCAAATGTTAGTAGGTTCAACTAGTCTCGTATTATGATTATGACAATAAAACATGTACCCTTTTGGCTTTTCAGGATAGCTGATGAAATACCACTAACAATTCTCACATCAAGCTTCTTTTTACGTGGATTATATGGCCTTTCTTCTACTGGACAACTCTAAATGTGAAGGTATCGTAAACTAAGTTTTCTTCATGTCCATAGTTCATAAGGTGCCTTAGAAATTGCCTTACCAAGAACTTTATTAGGTAGATATGTAATGGTTTTTAATGCATACGGTGTACCAGGCATTGTTTATTGTACACAAATGCCTTGACTTGTAAGAAATTTTGCAAATGGACCTAGACATTATCCACTTTTATGAAACTTTTCATAATATTCGCCACCTCTATCTAACCTTACAATCTTTACTTTTATATTAAGTTGCATCTCAACCTCATTAATAAACACCTCTAGTATGTTTATAGACTGAGATTTTTCATGCAATAAATGGATATAACCATATCGTGAGAACTCATCAATAAAGGTGATAAAATACTTTTCGCCACCCCAAGAAAAAACATCAAAAGGACCATTAGTATGCATTAATTCAAGTAGTTCACTACTTCTTGTGGCTAGATGATTTGAAATGTGCTTGGTTGCTTACCTTTAATGCAATCTACACATATATCCTAGTTAGCAAAATCTAATTAAAGTAAGATTTCCATTTTCACTAACCTTTATACCCTTTCCTTAGATATATGATCTAATATTTTACGCCACAAAAAAGTAGAACACTCATTATGTTCACTATGTTTATTTCCTATAAGATGATCAACATGAAATAAAGATTTAGCAAAATCAACATCAAGATTGAAACGATATAAACAATTTATTAAAGTACCTGAATCATAATAGTACTTCTGTTTATAGAATGAAAATATCGTTTCTAATCTTAAAGTGAAATCATACATCATCTAAATTTACAATAGAAACTAAATTCCTAGTACAATCAGGAACATAAAGACAATTTTCTAGATTCAGGTAACATCCAGTGTCTAAGATCAATCTGTACATCCTAATGCCCTTTATTTATATCTTCATTCTGATCGCCATATACAAGAACTTTTAGTTTCATTTATGTTTTAAATTGAAAGGAATCCTTGTGTAACATGTGACATATGAGTGGTTGCACCAAAATCTAACCATTAGGTACTTAAATAAGGTTTGATTCAAACCTTTTAAAGTAACTAAGTTTCTTGAAGAAATGGCACCTTAGCTCTTTACGGATTTGGCCCTCATTAACCTTTCTGGAAGCCTTGTCCTTATCTTTGCTCTTCTTTCCTAGTTTGTTATTGCTGCTACTAGCTCCTTGATAAAAAGTGAGATGAATGGAGTACTCCTTCATTTTCTTCAATCTCCCTTCCTCTTAAACCAATATGGCCTTAATCTCCTAAAGGTTCCATTTTTCTTTCAAGGTATTGTAATTCACATAGAACTAGCAAAATTCCAGAGGAAGTGAGTTGATAATAAATTGTACTAGGAAGGACTTGTTCACATCCATACCTATTGCTTACAGTTTAGCTACTAAATTTGACATATGTGTTACATGATTAGGAATGGGTTATGACCAATCAAACTTCTTAGTTTTCAACTCACTCATGAAAGTTCCTGCTATGGACTTATCAGCTATTTCTGATTGGGAGTATTCCGTAAGTCTCAACATGAACTCCTTTGTGTTATCCATTTTAGGTATTTACGGATTAATATTTTTTGCGATCATTATTCGCATCAAGTTCAAACTCAACCTATTAGACCATTCCCACGCCTTGCATATGAAACTATGGATAAATCCAAATCATATTACACCCAGTTAGAATTAGATTTGTTCAAACCAATCTGTATAGTTCAGACCATTGAACTTTTAGTAGATTCCACAAATATAATATATAGCTCATATATTAATGCTTTGAGTAAACTTACATGGATTCAAACTTAGTTTTTGAAATTAACAACCGTTGGGGGAGAAGTAATGGTTGGGGAGTAAAACATGTGTCTAATGCTCGAAGAAGAATCACGACGTTAGCCCAGTCTTGGTTGCTTAACTCGTGACTATCCCTGAAGGAAGGAAGTGCTCTTCACCGCATACCCTTCTAAAAGATCGGTTATAGCACCTATGAAAGGCTGCTTTTAAGTGCACATACGGGAGCCACGTACAAATGCTTTACATCAACAAGTGGTGGGTGGTCAAATCTAGTCAAATAACTTTGATTATACATTTAAATTCTCCTTTGCATGATATTTAAAGGCATAGCTATAACCTATAATGATGCTAATAAAAATTCACTATAATGAACAGTTAATCATATTCTAGTCAACCTGCATGTTATCTTTGAATATATAATCATATTTACAAAAAAAAAATGTTGATAAGTCCCTTTAATGTCATTAATTATAAGTAATGGTTTGGGTGATCTCCTACCGTTATAATTAATGGTCTCAATTGTTCAATAAAACTGTTATGTCATTTAATAGCATCATATCAACATGAACAATTTAAAAAAATCACAATTAAATGTCTAATTATTGTTAAGTTATACTACTTTAGTGACTAACAAGCTTTTCATACAATAAAAATTTAGTTAGACAATTATCATATATAACAAAATTTAATTTAATTTAATTAGTTTGCTCACTTCAATGGCTAACAAACTATTCTTGATTACCATAATGTCATGTATCGCATTTAACATATAATAAGAATTTAATTCTAAACATGACATAATATAAAATATTTAAAGGACCAATTAAAATCATCATACGATACAAAAAATTCCAAAATTATATTATGCATAAAAAATATGCGCAACATTTGTGCATACAAATAAAATAATTTATTCCTTTATGAATTAATTAATCAATGACGACTCAAATTCAAATATATTAATTAGGCCTAAATCCATAAATCAAAACCTTACTAAGGGTCCAATATAACCTTAGCCTTAAGCCTTTGAAAACTCCAGCCCACCTGTTGAAAAACAAGGCCTAAAAAATGTTGAAAGCTAGCCCAAGTGTTAAGAAGCTCTGTGGGCATGTGGCTTACATGCGCCAACAGTGGCTGGTAGGCACGTGCGTAACTGACCCTTTTCGCCAGATGGCACACTTGCATTGCACAGGCCCCATCTTCTCCGCAAACGCTAGTTTCAGTTTTTTTAAATAATTTTCTTTTATGGCTTCTCTTTGTAGGACTTCTTATTATCGGAAATGGAAGCCCTTCCCAGCTGTGCCAACCTTCATAGCCACCATAAACTTTACGGTGACATAGATAACAAAATTTGAGTTTGTTAGGCTTTCTAACTCTAAAGGAGATCCTTTAGAAAACATATATAAGCAAGCTACATTTGTAATCTAAACCAGAATACAGGTCAAAAGATGAGATTGAAATTCTGAAACATTTACATATACCAAAACTCAGGGGAAAACCCATGAATCAGTTTAATATCCATTAATACTGAAAACACTTTCTAGAATACTTCTTATAATCATTCTTACAGGCTATCTAAGTTTCAGTTTTCAACCAGAGAATGTTAATCTTAAGTTTGGTTTTTTACATTTTAAAGGCATAGCAAACCACGGTTAACATCATAGAAAAACACGTTTACGGAACTTATTGAATTAACATGACTCTTATACCAATTGTAAACACTTAGAGGATAGTAAATCACCATTAAAGCATTAAATCCAAAAATAAATCCATATATGTTATTGCAAGATGATTTTATTCCCTCTCAATTTCTTCTATACGTATTTTTCTGATAGATGAAAAACTGTTATTCTATAATTTTTTTAAGAGAAAGGGAAATGGGCCCTTTAGGCCTATTAAGTCTAATTGGCTTTAAAGCCTATCAACTATCATAATAAACCCATTACATTAAACTTAGACCAATATATCATATGGTCCACTTTAAGGTTTAAATAATCTAGCAGCTAACATCATATATGGATATTGAAAGATATTAAATAGGAAAGCAATGATATGGTACTGAAACTAAAACATACAAAGGTTATTGATCACACATGATTTATCTCATTAATCAAAGAAGATTTCAGCATTATGATTTTTGCAATCACATTGCAAGTTATAACCATAAAATCATTCTCACCATAATTGTATTTGCATATTCGAACATATGTTACTTATATAAATTATTCTGCAAATTCTTGTATCAAACACACAAAAATAAACTTCATTTATATTAATTTCTTCATAGTACCAGAGGCCACATTTGATCACCTTTCTTTCCACACTCTGTACGCCCCCTACGACTAATCTGCCCATCACCCTTACTACAACACATTGCAATTACAACAAATATGGCCCTCATGGCTATACAATAACCATAATAATCCCTCTTAAGCTCCACATAGATGACTCCCAACACACTTACCCTTTTTCCTTTACAAAACATTACGACTATCTAGTCTAGAGAAACCAAGTCCAACCAATATTACGCACCGGTGAATTACTTGATCATTTAGATGGTAGCTTGACTTCCCTACTGAATCTCAACACTATCTTATCTTCCACTACAGAAACACTTGAATACTTACACTGGACTAAACACAATGGACTAGTGTGTTGTGCTTTAATTGCCACCCTCTCCCTTACCATATCCTCTCTTACCCTCGGTTGTCTCACTACACATCAACTTTGGACCAAGCTAGAAGCTCATTTTCTATAACAAACAATGGCTAAATGCTCCTTCCTCCGATGCTAACTACATACCAACAAAAATGGCCACCACTCCATCCCCGACTTTCTCTAAACCCTTGCTTCAATTGTAGAAGACGTAGATATTATTGAAGATGCCATCGTTGATGAAGAAATGGTATTATTTGCCCTAAATTTCCTTTCATTTGATTATGAGCCTTTCATCACTATGATTAAAAATTGCAAAACTCCACCCTCCTTTGTAGAGCTCAACGTGAATCTATTTCTCCATGAGCAATGATTGCTGCTCCACCACTTATCTGACTCGGCCAACCATAATGTTGCCTTTATCGCTACCATGCACTACGATCACAGAGCCTTAGGGTACAACCATCGAAGAGGCTCTCGCCATCTACCCTAAAACATTAACTGTAATTTCCCAATCAGGTCCCAAACTAGTTCGGGTGCTTGGCTCAAAACTCATTTCCCTAATCCTTTACTACATAGCCCAAAAACAATCCACTTCCCAGATCCGCACTAGCTCAACCCACTACTCGTAACCTAATAACCTTACTTCCAAGAAAACCTAAATACTTGATCCACCTACTACGACATCTCTCCCATACGTCAAATATGTTATAAACCAGATCATACTAATGTTAGATGTCATTTTAGGTATTCTAACTTTAGAAATGCCTAGCCTTACCATCGCTTAACTAATAATAATATTCACACTGCCTTTACTAGCTTAACCATAAATGATCCATCCAATAACTCCCCACCTGAACCTAATCCCATAACTGAATGGCTTCCTGACATCGATCCAACTGCCTATATGATGCCTGATTCACAAACTCTCGACTCTGTAGAACTATTCAATGGTTTAAACCAAGTGCTCTTCAGTAATGGTAATACTCTTACCATAATCTTAATAGGTTTACTTATGCTCACTTAATATCCTAAACCTTTTTACCTTCGAGACATTTTGATTATTCTGCAACTCACTATAAATCTTTTATTTGTTAGTAAATTTGTTAATGATAACTTATGTTTTGTTGAATTTAATTCTTTTAGTTATATTATGAAGGATCTCCAATCTCATATGCCACTTCTTATAGGTTCCATGCAAGGAAATCTATACCTAATGTTGATTCCTCAAGTCTTTTTTAATCATGTGGCCTTTACTACTCTTGAAGTACCTTTTTCCATCTGGTATCAATGACTTGGTCATCCCTACAATAAAACCTTTTCCCATTTATCTCATAGTTTGTCTATTAAGTATGATATAATAAAACCTTGTATCTTCTATCTTTAAGGTAAAGCACCAGAGTATCATTTTCCTCTTCCATAAGATTATTTTTCGCTCCTTTATAACTTATCCACTGTAATATTTAGGGACTATCCCCTACCCTCTCTTTCTCTAGGTCTCATTATTTTATCATCTTCATTAATGGATTTAGTTGTTTCACATAGATTTATCTATTGACCCATAAATCTCAAGTCTTACATTAATTCCCAATTTTTAAAACCCTCATTGAAATCTCAAGTCTTACATTAATTCTGAATTTTCAAAACCCTCATTGAAAACCCCTTTTCCACAAAAATTAAAAATTTCTAATGTGATGTGGCCAATGAAATAATCAAAGGAACTTTTTCCCAATACATCACTACTAATGACATAATCTACTACATTTCTTATCCTTACATTCCTTAGAAAAACGGTGGTGCAGAACATAAATTCAGACATATTGCCGAGAATGGCCTCATTTTACTTGTTCATACCTCTCTTCCTAAATCCTTCTAGTTTAAAGTCTTTTCAACAATTGTTTACCTCATCAACATACTCCTTACACTAATACTACAACACAAATCACCCTACGAAGCATAATATCTTGTCAATCCTAATCTTGATCATTTAGTAGTTTTTGGATATACATGCTTTCTCTTTCTTGGATCCACTAGATCGGACAAGCTTACACCTAAATCTATACCATATATCTTCCATGGGTATTCCCAACAATATAAAGGCTATAGATGTCTTGATCCTCATACTAAAAAAGCCTATATCTCTCGTCATGTTCGCTTTATTAGAACATTCTTTCCCTATATCTAATTAATCACCACTACATCGTCTTCATCCCTTCCCATTACAACTAAATTACTATTAGCACTCAACTATATCTCCCCGCCATCTCCGTAAAATCCATCACCACTATCTTCCCTATTACCATTACACCAAAATTAACCAATACCAGCACTTAAATCATCACCAAGACTAGCACAAATTCAACCTTCTCATCTCTCTATGATAACCCGCACTTATGCTAATATACTAATCTGATGCACTTTTCTTGACTACAATACATTTTACACCTTTATATCGGCCTTTGATCCCCCTGATCTAATTTGTTACACAAAAGAAAAGAAGTTTCCTCATTGGCATCAAGCTATGGTTGATGAACTTCAAGTTGTTCATCGAAACCAAACTTGGATCCTTGCTTCCCATCCACCTGATGTAAATATAGTAGGTTGTAAATGGGTTTTTTCGCACCAAATATAGATGACTCAATAAATCATTACATATCCTATTTAATTACCACATGTTATCGCCAATCACCACATCTTGACTATATAGATATCTTCAACCTTGTCATCAAACCAACCAGCATTAATATAATTATAACCCTTGCCCTCACCAAAGGTTGGTCCATTCATTAACTCTATGTCATCAATGCCTTCCTTTATGGAACTCTTTAGGACCTAATTTATATGCTTTAACCTCCTAGTTTTGTTCATTTTGATCACATGTATATATTTGTCACCTTAATAAAGCTCTTTATAACCTTAAGCAAGCTCCCCATACATGGTTTCAATGCCTAAGACAAAAGCTCTTTGATCTTAATTTCACCCTGTCAAAATATAATAGTTCCTTATTCATCAATACTACCTCCACTAATATCACATTTCTTTTAGTTTATGTAGATGATATTTTGGTCACTGGTTCCTCTAAATCCTTTATTACTTCCCTTATTAATAACCTTAATGAGAGCTTCTCTATAAAAAGTCTTAGGCCTCTTCACTACTTTTTAGGCATTGAAGCTACATCCATATTCGATGGCGTTCTTTTCACTTATTCTAAATACAATAATGATCTTTTACGTCGTACTACTCTTTATGACTCTAAACCTGTACCTGCTCTTATGACACCTATCTTACCTCTATAAAAAAACTATTACATTCCACTCTCCGATCTAACAGAATATGGAAGCATGGGTGGTGCCCTTCAATATCTTTGTTTCACTCGTTCTCATATTCAATTTGTCTTTAACAAAGTTTCTTGGTTTCTTCATTGCCCTACCAATGTACACTAGATAGTAGTTAAATAAATCCTTATATACTTGAGATTTACCACTTTCTATGGCCTATACTTCACCACAGCCCAACACCATACGCTTACAGCCTACTCTGATGCCGACTGAGCTAGCTATCCTGAAAATTGTTATTCTATCTCTGGCTATTGCATTTTCTTAGGCCTTAATCTTATCTCTTATATTATAACGAACAACCTACAATTGCTCGCACTAGCACATAAGCCAAATATCATAGCATTGCCCTTGCCTCAATAGAACTATGTTAGATTAAATCACTTCTTAGTGGAATAGGTTTCTCTAACCTAAAACCTACCTTATGGTGTGATAATCTTAGTACTATATGTCTTTTGACCCATTTGCTCATGCTTGCACTAAACATGTTGAAATTAACATTCATTTTATTTGTGATTTGGTGGAAAAGAAAGCACTCTTCATTTGATACATTCTAGCCAAAGATCAAATTGTTGATGTTATAACAAAGGCCCTCGCTTTAACTCCTTTCTATTAACTACAACACAAGCTCACTATTGCTTCCACTATAAGCTTAAGGGGGTGATGATGCATGATTCATCTCATTAATCAAACAATATTTTAGCACCATGATTTTTGTAGTTATATTGCAAATTATAGCCACAAACTCATTCTTAACATAATTTACTTCTATATTCAAACACATGTTACTTGTATGAATTGCTCTGTAAATTCTTATATCAAACACACAAAAATAAACTTAGTTTCTATCAGTCTCTTTAGTTATAATAAGTTAACCATGAAAAAAAAACAAATATGAATCAGTTAGTGAGGTTATCAAAAGTTAATGATGCCAGTTAATATGAATAAGTCAAAATGAAGATCGTATTAAGATTAGCAAAAAGAGCTAAAAAATTTATATTTCTTCCTAATTCTTGACACAAGCAATTGATAAGTTTCAAATATTGCAATTCCAATCAAAATCTCATAATCAACTTCAATTAACATAAATAAGTAGTATCTATACTGTGGATAAAGGATTAGTTTTAACTGAGTTGATTGTAAACATAAATAAACTTGCAAGCAGATGTCCACAAAGGCTATCTAATACAACCCCACTAGACCCTTGTTTGACTTTGGCAAATGAAGATCCTCTAAGGTGGTCATATTCCATGAAAAATTAGATCTATAAGCATGAGGCGTGTCTCTCCACTAGTGACAACTAGTTAGAACTGATGAGTTTTCTTTTAAAATATTTCAAATTTCATCATTACAATCCTTCATGACATTACCTACACAAAGTCTTGAACTCAAAGTAGAATACTAGTCCTACTTCAAGCATTACACAAGGATGATCGATTTCCTAGTCTATGATCTCGAAGTAAATGCATTCATTAGTAAGTAATATAGTGAATAATGAGTCTAAATATTATGTCAAAAGATGTGTTATTATCTTGAAAGCTTCAAATTAAAACAATAGCTTAAATCAAATATGTTAGGCCTACATAGCACCTATGAGGGGGTGAATGATCAAATTTTCTTTCAATATGCACAAAATAAATTTATCAAATGCAGAAGTTAAACAATGATATCACATTAAACAGATAAAGCAATGTAAGTGCGTAAAATTAAAAGACTATAGAAAAGAAATACACCATTGATTTATACTAGTTTAGAGCGGTTTACTTACCCTTACGTCTAATTCCTAACACAATATCTTGAGATGATTTTATTTAAGCAATCAAGAATTATAACGTTAAAATTACAATACCCTTTTTATAGTGCAAGTATAACCTTCTCTCGTTCTTTTTCTAATTAAAGAATAACATCACAATCTCACCAAAAACAAAACTTAAAAGTGTTTTATTCTAGTTACTTTGGTATAAGGAAGAAACTCTCACAAAACTTGATGGATACACACTAAAAAACAACACATAATTTCATATAAATAACAATAAAACACTAAGAATATCAAAGGATAATTCTATGTAAGCTTAGAAGACTTAATTGTCATTCTTCGTAAAAAAACATTTGTTACACATATATTTATACCTAACATAAAATGATTTAGCTATTGATTACTGAATCCCCAATGTTATAATCAATTAATCACTTTATCATTGTAAATATGACCATTTATAACCTTATCCTTATGATTTTATAATATTCGATCGGTCGATTGATGATGTTTAGTCGACTGGCCAGTCGACCTACTCATATTAGTAGGTAACACATTTAAAATTAGTAATCCAATAAACACTAAAAAGAGACAAAGACTAGCAAACATTGAACTAGCCCATGTATATTTTACAACTAAAACACTTACATTAAAACTACTTGCTATTTTCTAATTTATACTAATTGATTAATCTTAGTAATTCATGCATCTTTATTCAAACAAATCACATATTAAGTGGATTTTTCACATACACATATCAAAATATATAAGTCCACTTGATTTATGAACCTACATAAATTTTCTAAGATATGAATGCAAGTATGCATGAGTGAGCTTCTTGAATGACTAAAAATGAGTTGAGCAAAACTTATAGTAAAAATTACAGAGATAACCTATACTAAAACTAATTTGCTTATTCAATAGTTTTAATCTTCTTATATGATTTTCATAAATTCCAATTTAGGTTCAAGACTCCTTAAGGGAATACACTCAAACTTATTTTAAACATAACATTAATAATAGAGTTATTTTGTCATTGTTAAAATAAGGTGAAACCTCCCTTAGTTCAACAATTTCTCCTTTTTTGGTGATGATATACGATGTGATAGTATGAAAAGTCAGCTCATAATCAAATAAATCAAATACTACACAAATTAAGAAAAACTACCCCTAAATCAAATAAGAATTTGAATTCCATTCCAATTCAACTCCCCCTAAATCCATGTAGAAAACAAATTTATTTTAAAGAAAACATAACATCACACACTTCTCCTCCTTTTTTGGAATCAACAAAAAGATATAAACTTATGGAAAAGTTGTATGAAGTTCAAGTTTGAGAAGACAAAAAAAACTCATCATAAAGAATGACCATCTATCATGCCTATTACTCTCCTAATTGTGCAAAAATGTACTTCTTATAAAGGTTTAGTAAAAATATCCGCTAATTGATGCATAGTATCAAAAAATTCAAGTTTAATATCACCATTTTGAACATAATCTCTAATAAATTGATATCTAATTTCTATATGCTTGATCGTAGAATGTTGAATGGGATTTTTTGTTAAACATATAGTACTCGTATTATCACATCTTATTGAAATTTTGTTAAGATCTAAACTGTAATATCTAAGTTGTTGTCTCAGTCACAAAAATTGAGTTTAATAACTACCGATGGCTACATACTCAACTTCCGTTGTAGACAATCCAATAGAATTTTTCTTTTTATAAAACCATGAGACTAATGCATTATTTAAGAAATGACATGCATTGGATATACTTTTTCTATCTATCAAACTTCTTGCATAATCAACATCGAAATATCCAATCAAATCTAAACATGCATTCCTAAAATACCAAAGTTCTAAATACAATGTACCACTCAAATATTCGAAAATTCATTTGACAGCTAACAAATGAGATTCTCTAGATGATGATTGAAATTGATCACATAAGCATACATTAAACATAATATTAAGTCTACTAGTAGTTAAATATAACAAACTACTAATCATACCTCAATATTGCTTTACATCCACTTCTTTACCATCTTCATGTTTGTTTAATTTTGTAAAAGTACTCATTAGAGCACATATTATTTAACATAAACCTCTTCTTATATAAAACTATTTTAAAATGAACTTTTAAAATTTATTTGAAATAATTTAAAGCCTGTGTGAAATGTAGATGCAAGTAAAAGTCTAATGGCCTCTAATCTAGTTAGAGAGGCAAAGGTTTCATCATAGTCTATTCCTTCATGTCAGTTATACCCTTTTGTAATTAGTCTCGCCTTGTTCTAACTATGTTTCCTTATTCATTTAATTTGTTTTTAAATACCCATTTATTATCTATTATTAGATGATCTTTAAGTCTAGGTATCAAAGTCCAAACTTATTTCTTTCAAATTGATTCAACTCTTAATTCATAGCCAAAATCTAATTTTCATCAGTTAAAGCTTCTTCAATAGCCATAGGTTTAATTTTTTAAATAAATGCAAGATGCAATAAATTGAAATGAGAAAAAAATAGTTACTCTTTGTTGGATGTCACTTATTATTTAGATAAAAGAATGATCCTTCTTGTATCTCCAATCTCTTGGTAGCTCTTTATCCCTCCTTCCTTTACTTGGTTCAACACTTTACTTTTGAGATGTTTGTCCTCCATCTTCAAGTGATATGGTTTTTAAATTCTTGGAAAATTTTGTATCGTCATTCTAAAAAATTCTCTTTCTTTCAAAGAGGTTAGTCCCATCAAATATAACATGCATAGATTCTTCTACTATAAGAGTAGTTTTGTTAAAAAATTTATATGCTTTACTAGATAATGAATAGCCTGAAAAAGTGCCTTCATTTATTTTGTAATCAAACTTATTCAAACTATCTTTAGTATTTAAAATATAACATTTGTAATCAAAAACTTTGAAATGGCTAATTTTGGATTTCTGACCATTCAGAATTTCATAGAGCGTCTTATTCATTTTATAACTTATGTTCATTGTATTAATGACATGGCACGTACATGTAATCACTTTGGACAAAAAATATTTAGGTAAATCATACTTATTAATTATAGTTCTATCCATTTCTTGAAAAGAACTATTCTTCTTTTTCTATTATACCATTTTTTATGGTGTCCTAAATGCAAAAAAATTATGCAAGATGTCTTTATCATTACAAAAACATTCAAACATATCATTATCAAATTCTTTACCTTGATCACTCCCTTTTTCATTTTGGATTTTCTTTCAAAACTCACAATTGATTTAAAAATTCATCTTTTGTACTTAAAAAACAAAACTAATGTAAATCTACTAAAGTCATTAACTATAACAAATGTATATAACTCACTAACTAAACTAGTACTCTATAGTAGGACTGAATAAATCTATATGAAGTAATTTAAGGTGTCTAGAAGACGTTACCATTTATTTGCTTGGAAAAGAACCTCTCAGTTGCTTTCCCATTTGACATGCTCCTTAAATTTTATCTTTTGCATACTTTATACGTGGAAGCCCTCTTACAAGTTGATTCGAATTTAATTTTGATAGGAGATTCCTACTTGCATGTTCAAGTTATTTATGCCAAACCTAAGCGCATTCGTTTAAAGAAACTAAATACTTATTTTAAAGATTAGTTTACATCATATAAATCAACAATATATATGTTTCCTTCTCTTTTTTCTAAGAAGAAAATACTACCACCACTTATTTTTGAAATAACACATTAATCTTGTACAAGGCATACTTTATAATTTTTATCGTACAATTGACTTACACTTAACAAATTATGCTTCAATCCTTCAAAAAATAAGAAATTATTGATTAATGGACAGTTATTCTTACCGACTTTTCTAATGCCAATTACCTTACCTTTGGCATTGTCACCAAATGTAACAGAATATCCATCCTTATTTTTGAAAGTGATGAATTGTAATGGATCGTCAATCATATGTCGTGAGCATCCATTATCAAAATACTACTTGTTTCTTCTCTTAGTGACCTACAAAACAAAGAACCATTTAAATACTCATCTCATCTTAGGTTCTTGACAGTTAGTAGCATACCTATCTCATTATTTTAGCAAAACTATCATAATCTTGTAAGAAAACAGGAATAGACATCATAAAAGAGAGTATGGTTTTGAGAAATTAAAAGAAAAAACGGTGGCTTTGTCTGTAGAAATAACGTGAAGATAGCGATTACAAAAAATTAAAAACAGTTTTAACAGATTATCAGTCAATAGGACTAAACCTATCGGTTGCCAACCTTATTTTGGTTGACCGGTAGACTAGTTTAGTCGACTGAACTTAAACACGTGATGAAAGCTGCATTGTCTAAAAAACAGGTTCTAGTTCATATACATGAAAACTAAAATAAGCATGTATAAAGGAGATTTAAATAACCTTTGAAACCTAAATCATTTTTGTTTTTTGAGCATTATATCTTTCATGTCCATTTGAAAAGGCATTTAAACGATCATAACAAAGTATTGAATATGACCATAACGATCACAGTATAAGAACAAGGGGTGTAAGTTCTATATGCATTTCTATAAACATTCATGGGTCTAAAATCATTATGAAACTTTTGAAAATTTTATCTAGGTTAAATAAAAGATCTCTATTATTCACTTGATTTTGAAGAAATTTCTTAGGTCTTATAGCAAACATAGATGCATGATATCCGGATTGAGGTTTACTAGATGTAATTTGAACATTCTTAGGTGAGCTTTTATCTTCTAAGTTCTTTCTCTTTACAAAGACAATTTTACTAGTAGAAGTTTCATTGTTGTATCCTAAACCATGTTTATGATTTCCTGTTTTTTGAACACTTAACAATGCTTCTAATTTCTCCTTTCTCTTTGTGAATTTTACAAGAGATTCTTTAATGGATTTTTCTTCTTTCTTTAAGGTTCACTTTTTATTCACTAGTTTATTAGTATCTTTGTTAACGAAATCTAAGTGTTTTCTAATATTTTCATTTTCCAATTTGCATTCATTTAATTCTCCTAAAGTTTTCTTATATCTATCATGCCACTCTTTATTCTTCTTAGTCAGTTCTTTTATTTTCTCTAATACTTCTTCATAGGAGTAATCTCCTTCACATTCATTTTCGCTAGTATTAGAATGAGAGAGACATACCTTGTTATGTGCTATGAAGCAAATGTTGACTAATTCTTCTTCTTCGTAATCACTTGATTTGGATCATGTAGCTTTTAATACTTTCTTCTTTTTTTAAGTCTTTTTTTTTCTATCATTTCCTTCTTCCTTCCCTTCTTTTATTTCTTCTCTTATGTTAGCTAATTTGTTTTTAGAGAAATTTCTACGATTGATGTATTTCTTATGAACTTCTTTAATCTCCTTGTAATAAGATCAAGTTCTTCATTTTTGCTTCCAAGTGATGATTTTTTATTGTCACTTTCCTCCTTTCTAAATGCTTTGAAGGTTACATTCTTCCTTTTAATCAAATCTTGCTCTTCTAGTGTATCCTTCATCCTTATTTCATAACTCAATAGAGATCTAACAAGTTCGTCGAGAGGGAGAACATTGAGGTCCTTTGCTTTTTGGATTACGGTCACTTTCGATTCCCATGATTTCAGAAGTGATATGAGAATTTTCCCAACAAACTCGACATTTGTATAGGTCTTACTTATACCCTTTAAAGCACTTATAATTTTATTGAAGTGAGCACACATATTGAAAATATGTTCGTTATGCAATATACGAAAAAAGTTTATATTGATGAGTGAGCATGTTGATTTTTTTTTCTTTTACTTGGTTCGTGTTTTCATAAGCGATTTTGAGAGTATACCAAATATCATATGTAGTTTTATATATAGAAATTCTATTGAATTCTTCCATACTCAAGTTATAATATAAAAAAGATACTAACTTATTCTCTTCGTTGTCCCACTCATTTCCTTTCTTAGGAACTAGTTCATTCCCTATAGATTTGGTAAGTAGTAGAGTTTTTTTGCGACATTATAATCTATAAAGTATTTTCATCTATCAAATATCATCTCATCATATTTTTTCAATACAAGTAATTGTTTCTATCAAAATAGGGAGCTCTATGGGGATTATGGCCTTCTAGGCTAGATGATGGAGCAAAAGTATTCACACAGTGTGCCATATGATCTTTACTTACTAATTCTGGAATTAAACTTTAATATAAGACCTATACTTTGATACTAATTGTTAGGCCTACAGGACACTTAAGGGATGGATTAGGTGATAAAATTTTATTTTAAGATGCACAAAACAAATTTATTAAATTTGGAAGCTGGATAATGTTTCAAATTAAATGGACAAAGCAAAGTAAGTGCGTAAAATTAAAAGAGTATAGAGAAGAAATAGACCATCAATTTATACAAGTTTGGAGTGGTCTACTTACCCTTATGTCTAGTTCCCAACATAACCTATTAACATAATTTTATTCAACAATCAAGAATTACATTGTTAGAATTATAAGATCCTTTTTGTGACGCAAGGATAACATTCTCTCATTCTTTTTCTAAGGTTAAAGAATAATCTCACAATATCACTAAAAAACTATTAAAAATGTTTTACTATAATTGCTTTGGTATAAGGAAGATGCTTTTACAACACTTGGTGAATGCACACCAAAAAGCCTTGCATAATTTCACAAAAATAATACTAAAACACTAGGAATACTCAAGGATAATTCTATGTAAGCTTAGAAGACTTGATTGTTGTTCTTCGTACAAAAACATTTGCTAACACATCTATTTATACTAACAAAAAATGTTTTAGCCATTGATTATCGAATCCCAAACGTTATAATCAATTAATCACTTTACCATTACAAGATATGACCGTTTTTTATTTTACACTTCTAATTTCATAACTTTTGATTGACCGATTGATGATGTTCGGTCGAGTGGTCTTATCATTTGGTCGACTGACTCATATTAGTCAGTAACACATTTAAAATTAGTAATCCAACAAACACTAAAAAAGACAAAGACTAGCAAATGTTGAACTAACTTAAGCATATTTTATAACTAAAATACTTAAATTGAAATTAATAGCTATTTTCTAATTCATACTTATTGATTAACCTTAATAATTCATGTATCTTTATCTAACCAAATCACACATCAGGATGATTTTTCATATACACATATCAAAACATATAAGTCATATTTATTTATGCACATACATGCATTTTCTAAGTCATGAATGCAAGTATGCATAAGAGAGTCTCTTGAATGACCAAAAAAGAGTCGAACAAAAATTACAGTAAAAATTAAATAGATAACCTATACTAAAACAAATTCACTTCTTTAAAAGTTTGAATCTTTATATATGATCGTTATAAATTCTAGTTTAGCTTCGAAACTCCTTGAGCGAATACACTCAAACTACTTCCAAACACCTATTTTTCAATACATTCAAATATAACGTTAGTAATAGAGTTGTTTTATCATCATCAAATTAAAGTGAAATCTCCCTTGTTTCAACAAAATAACTAATAATTAACTATTCAATCTAAACACAAGTAATGAAAAAAATAATTCTATTAACTAATAATATTTAAATAAAGATTTAGAATCCAGTTGATTAACGAAATCAAAGAAATTATATATTATATAAATATATGTTATCTTCATAAAAATTAGTTAAAACCAATGGTCATTGTAAAATCCTATCCTAATTTTAATTTATTTATTTGGTCACTGAAATTAATTAGATTAACAAGCACAGAGTACGAAAAGTTTAAATCTAAAATCTTAAAAAAGAAATGAAGTTTGGTCATTTATCAATTTATTTGTATTATTTGATTAATTATTTCGATAATAGAAAATTGTTTTTTTAGATCCCTCAATCACATAATGGATTTAACTTAAGTAGCCAATCTAAATTAGATAATTAAAAACGTAATTAGATAAAAATTGTTCAATATAAACAAGAATAATATAATAAAGTCAATCTATCTAGTATCCTAACCTTAGCTATCATAAATTTAGCCATACATATCCATCAATAAACATAAAGACATAATCATAAATATTATTCTTATTAATGAAATAAAGAGTTGATTAAAAAAGAAATAAAGATTTAGAAATAAATCTGAATACAAGATATTCCAATTGAAATTTCCACTCTTTCAATCTATTTAGATCTACCCTCTGAATATTAAACCTCATGCACTAAATGTCTAGGAAGAAAGTTGAGAGAAATATGTACTAAAAAAAAATGAAAAACTAGCTAAGAAATTAGTTTCTTGCTAATGATAGCTATTGAGGTTCAAAACCTTAATTAGGGGTTATTTTATTTATTTTTCCCTTCAAAAACCTCTTTTAAGTCACGTTACTCAAGATTAAAATGGCACTTGAATCCTAAGAAGAATAGTGTTATTCTATAGGACCATTTATTTTCTGTCTTTTGTCTAAAGATAAAAGGAAGTGTATAGGACCACTATGATGATGTTTCTAAATAATGTTAATTCACTAAGTTCAAAATGCAACATAACAACTTTTCACCATAAGAACAACGATGTCATTTCTTAATAATTTTATTCCATTATCTTCACTTAGGAGTAAAATGACACTACACAAGAGCATCAATGGTGACATTTAAGACAATCACTTATCTTTTGTTAAAATGCGCCCCAATTCATATTTTAGTATTTAATTCCTTAATTGATATATACATGAAATTTTATCAAAATAACTCTTAAACAAGACTAATTTATAGTTCAGTAAGAGTAAAAACATTTCAAAATACAAAATAAAAACATATGGAAATCACTCCTATCAATAGTTAGGGTGATTGTGCTCATTTAATCCATGAGGAGGACAAAGTGTACATAAATTGGATGATAATCTTCAAGTAATAATTTTGTTATGTTTAATTAACTTTGGTTCATTCTCTTTACTTATTTTATTTTATTTATGTACCCTACGAATTTATAATCTCTTGTGGGCTTAAAAATGAAAAAATTTTATATAGCAAATATGACCTCTAGAGTAAGAGAAAGGAACTAGTTGATATTGAAGAGGTTAAGCCATATTATCTGTCCCTCACATGAATCACTACTATACTTTAATCTAATATTGCATAAGCTTGTACTTTGTGTAATTAGCCTTAATATGCAATGGCTTGAAAAGATGTTTATATGACTAATTTATAAGGAGCATTAGATAAATTAATTGAGGAAACTTCTTCCTTTAGTAAAATTATCATAATTTCTCTCTAATAATTCTTGTTCTCAAATTGGGCTTTGTTTAGAATGTAAATTCATTAATTTTGATTTCTCTAAAAGCCAAACGTGCCTTATAAAATAGGATAAGAATACTAGTCAACATGCTCTAGAAATTGACTATTTTCACCTCTTAATACACTTTATTATAGCATAAGGTTTCTCCATATGACAACCATATGATTTCATTTTTATATTAAATATATGCCTAGGATAAGGAGTAGATTTAGTATTATTTTGGAATTTAATGATAAAAAAATTACAAAGCTAACAAATAATAATTAATTAGTTATTAAATTATATTATTTATCAAGGTCATAATAATAATAATAATAATAATATAGGGTAGGATGTTTAATACTCTCCCCCCTCTCAAGTAATATAATGTTTCTCTTATCCTCATTCTTCTCATTTAATTATAAATCCTTCCTTAAAGGTTACTATACATGTTTAACTTCTAACAACAATAACTTTGTCATATGACAACCAAATCTAACAATCTAGGACTCTATAGAAAACTCTCAAGACGCTTTATCACTTTCCTAAACTTAATTCATCAAAATCAACCAAAATTTGGAAAAATCAAGGCTAAAAATTTCAACATCTTTAGGTCAGTCACCGTTCTTCCCTTTCTAGCTATTTTTGAGTCAAACCAACACTACCATCATCTCTAACAGCCTAAAAAACATACAAAGAAATATTAATCATGATGATCAAATTATTTGATTGGTGAAACTAAAATAGATTATCTTTAACATTTGGAGCTTCAATTCACTTAAACTAGGAATAATTAGAGCATTTTACAAGTATTTTTGGAAAGAGGTAGAGAAGACCGACATTTTTTTACTGGACTGATAACCAACAATAGCCGATACACCCATGCACTACCATAGTCGAAGTTTTCTATCCAACCTATAAATGATGCATAATATTTTTAAAATTTTCTAAAAATTACGCAAATCAATTTTCATAATTTTGATATGATTAAATTTTTAATGGTTTGTGAATTAAAAATCTTGAAAGTTTAGACAAGAATAGGATCTAAGCTTAAATTGTATAATTATATCACCTTAGTAATTCTAATAAACTCTAGATTGTTAATTAAGTCTAGTAACTTGTCAATGGTGTTAATTAAGATATTTTTCCTATTTTCTAGATATGTTAGGCGTAGACATCGCATTGCTGGGTTCATATGAAAAAAAATACAACAATTAAGTTCATATTCACTTACTAATACAAACATCGTACCACTCCTTGAATATGATTTCAATAGTGAATGGACGATGAGAAGTTAAGTTTAGATAGATGTCATACTTAGGCGTATGGATATATATAATATAGTATAGTTATATATAAAATACATATATTGGTATTGATGTATATACAATAAAAAACATATATATGTGTAAATGCAAAATCCTTATCATGAAGCCCATATTACTATTATTACAATATTTAAGTATATACATACAGGTTATGTACCTAGAATGTTCTGCATGCATTCATGGTGATTTTTGTATGACTAAATAACTGTTTGCTAGAATTGTGTGATTTATATTTTGGGTGTGTTTGATTGGGATTGTGGTGGAGGAAGCCTCTGTAGGACATATAACCTGATGGGTGTGTATCTGGACCAAATACACACTATTTATGATCATGAAAGATAATATGATTCATGATATTGAAATATGTTATGGATCAATCCTGATTGATACTCGACCCATGGTCGAGTCCTTATTTATAATGTTTATTATTGATATGATTTTGACTTTTGACGGACTGAGTGAGTGCTAGTCTATTGGTGATGCTTGACTCTCCATAATCCCTTTAGACTAAGAGAGCTTTATGGCTATTTTAAGTATAAGTGTATGGCTGAACCATTAGTGATACTTAGCTCCTCACAAATATTTGAGATTTAGTATTGTAAGGATTATTTTTGGAGATTAGAACTCTACAAATGTTCTTTTTCCATGATTTATTATGCATTATGTGTGCTTTATTATGCATAATATATAGATTTTTATACTAGTATAAATTTCATATACATTGTGTGAGCATACCACGATGTATCGTAGGTTGATATGAACTTATTTTATGAGGTCTAACTCCCCTTAATTCTACTTTTCATATTAGCTATCACTAGTATCACAATAGTGACTTATAAAAAGTTTTAGTTATAGCTTATCTACCTCTATATATGCATTTTATTTATTTTTCATTTGTACTTATACTCTAGCATCTATAGTAACATGGATTATTTTATCGTAATTTTATTTTGACGCATGCTGACATTATTATATATTTATTGTGCATG
>JAOXYD010000006.1:19924059-19960568 GCA_028565735.1 Pinacopodium congolense
AACTTGACAATTATGAAACCATTTAATACTTGTTTGTGAATAAAATAATATTTGATCTTAATATACTTTATTCAAGCATGGAAGATTAGATTTGAAGTAAGATAAATAGATCTAAGATTGTCATACCACAAGATCATAGAATTTTGTGAAGGAAGGTCGATTTCACACAAAAATGATTTAATCCAAAGAATTTTATTAGTAACATTAACAATACCTTTGTATTGACCCTATATAGATAAGTGAAAATTTTTCTTTGCTTCTTATATGCCCAAGAAATCATGGAGGAGTTAATAAAAGTTCCATAACTATTAATATAATGACAATCATCAGACAACTAACTAAATCACTACTCGAAAAATATTATAATTTAAATTCATTAAATTTGGAAAGAAAAATTCCATAATTAACAGTACCCTTAAAGTAATAAAGGAGGCATTATGCTATATGCCAATAGACATCAATGGGATAATGAAAATATTGACAAAGGTAATTGATAACATATAAATTCTTAGTTATGTCATGATAGTATACAAAGGGATACTAGTGTCTTTAGAGAGGATAAGATGAGTTACTATTAGTTAGAATAAAGCTTACAATCTGTCATGGCAGTACATTAAGGAAAAGTTTCAATTTACCTTTCTAAAGTGAGAAGTAGGCCAGAGGATAAATGGTGAGCCTCAATTCTCAAATTGTAATACAGGCAACCCAAGTCATGAACTAGAAAATCTTGTCTTAAGTTCTAAATAAAGACATCGATTTTAGGGATATTGGAACTTGTAACAATTGGTTATCAACATATTAAATGATTTTAACATCCATGGCTTACCATTGTTGCTTAATATCCTTAGCTTGAAGATAAATTTGCAGTTCTACCTACAAAATGTTAATACTGTTAGAGAGTCCTTTTGATGTACAATGTAGCAATATGAGTGGCTTTCTTATTTAAAATAAATGGACGTAGTTGTATGGGATGAGTGAAAGGTAGGGAGTTTGGAGGAGGCAAGGAAGGAGTTGAATAGATTGTAAGGTCAAATATTAATTTATGACTTGAAAAAGAAGTGGATGGGGAAGTCGATAAGGGTGACTAATTATTAAAGAGAGGTACAATTAGAGAAGGTGGAGGTGTGGACAACAATGTAGAAAGGGACAATAAAGGAGGTGACAAGGCATGGAAAGAAGGATAATTGGTATCCTTAAAAAAATGAAAAAAGTGATGGAGACATAATTATAATAAGAGCTGAGTTCAAAAAAGTCTTTACCTTTATATTAAGGCCCGCAAAATTAGGAGCAAAAGGAAAAGAAGACGAATCTTGTTGATAGTGCGTATAAGGAAAGATCTTCTTTTCAAAATTGACTTCACGGATGATATATATTCTACTAGTAGAGGGATCGAGACAAATATGGCCACAATAATCTTGGGATTGTCAAAGATATACACATCTAAAACATCTAAAGTAGAATTTATTTTAATTATATAGTCTTAAGAAAGGAAAGATATTGTAGAAAAAAATTAGATTGAGAAGATGTAATTCTTTATAAGAGAGGAGTTTATGAGGCAAGAAGTTATTAAGCTGAGGTTTGGAATGACAATTAATGAATTAACAATCATGGACAAAGGCATAGGTTCAATATTTAAATGAAATACGAGTATGGGCTAAAAGAATAAGACCTTTATCCATAAGATGCCATATTTTATGTTTAAAAACTCCATTTTCTTCATATGTATAATGATAGGTTAAATGATTAACAATACCCTAATTAGGATATTTGTAAAAAATTGTATACTCGTTACCTTAATTAGAATGGAACGCTTTTATCTTAGCATTAAATTAATGTTCAACTATGGCTTAAAAATTTAAAAAGATAGTACACTTCACTTTTATTAATAAGAAAGTAAACCCACGTGTATCAAGTAAAATTATCAATAAATAATACAAATTATTATTATTTAAAGAGTAAGGAATGGGAGTAGGACCCCATACATTTAAAAAGACAATATGAAAAGGACTAGAACTCCTTTGATCTAAGATTACTAGAGGAATTTTGGTTAATTTCCTTAAATGATAAGAAGCATAAACATTAGTCGATAATATGATAAAGGAGGATAACTAATGTGATTGAAGAACATAAGACATAATAAGACAATGAGGATGACCTAATCTTGCATGCTAATCATTAAAGGAAATGCATTCTCTTAGTAGGGCTTATTTGACTAGTAGAGGAAGGAAAAAAAGGCCATATTTACTCAACCTTTGTAATAAGATTTCCTTGGTCATCTGATCCTTGATAAAGAAATGTAGTGGTTAAGATTAATAGAAACATGAGTTATCAAATGCAACCTTTTTAGCAAAAAGTGATGACTTAGTAATTTTGGGAATCAACAAAATATCATTAAGTTAGAATATAGTGATTTTGGGAACCATCAAGATACAATTAAGTTAGAATTTTGATTTAGGTATAATAAGAATACTTTTACTAGATGAGTAATAAGCAAGGGAATAGTTATTACCTACTTGAATTTGATCACCACTATTATAACTTTGAAGTTCTCCAAATTGATTTATGTATATAGTTATATGATATGTTACACTAATGTCAAGATACCATGTTAACGGTTGAAGATCTGTATTGAAGGATGACTCTGCAACTGCATGAGGATAATGTGACATTGGAGGTCGAGAAGATTGCCATGTAATATAACCTTGTAGGTGCACTAACATTCAACTTCATGGTTTTTGTAGTCACAAATTTGGTATATCGAAGATTAAAAGTAATGATTATGTCATGATATTTAGCACTAATATTATGATATTTTATGACATTAAATTCTAAATCTAAGATTTGATAACTAATACTACCAAATTCATCAGTGAATGCCTTGGGTTTTCGGAAAAAAAACTGCAAAATTGTCATATCATTGCATTTGAGTTCCTAAAGCTCTATTTGAGTTGTAGATGTCTGGCCTAAGATATAAACCCAAAAATATGAGTTAATACTTGCTAGGCCAAATAAAAGATTAAAGGCCAATAATATAGAAATACTTCCTCTATAAGAGAAGATAAGATCCATAATAGCAAAAGTTATTACTTTTAGAAGCAGATATCAAAATCTATACTTTAAATGCCTATAACAACATTATTTGTAAAAGGTATAAAATGAGTTGCAGAGAAATGAATCTCATTAATAAGATCAATTATGACAATTAAAGAGAGGTATAAACTGAGTTTGTTATGCTAGATGGTTTTTAGGTGTAAGTTTGATTGTGAAGATTTCAACAAATGAGAATAAAAGTAATTGCTTGTCCATAAGAGAAAGAAGAGGGTGTAGAGTGAGGTTTAGGCTTATTCTTTAGTATGTGAAGAAAAAGATGAGGAAGAGGGTAACACATGGAGATTACTTTGATGAGTCTTTGATATCATATAAAGAGATAAATACTCATATATTATTAAGTAGAACAATATAAGTATATATACATCTTTATTGTAAGAGATTAAGATATACATAATCAATCATTATAAATTTAGATTTTAGTTGATTTCTAAATAAAGACCCTAATTATATTTTACAACTGTACAATCCCAAAATCATGAAGAAGATATTATAAGAATATTGTGATGTCACATAATTTCAAAGAAAATATTACGAGAATCTTCTAATGTACGATAGTATTTAACATGATTGTTTTATAAAATTTTTAATGTACTTGAATTATGATTGATATATTATTTAAAAATTATTTGTACCATATAAACATGATTGTGAATATTTGTGACATAAAATAGATGGGTTGTAATTTTATATTTATTTTTATATTTTTTTACATAATTGATATTTACTACATGGTTTTGTACATCTTTAGGGAAAGGGTGAGGATCTAAGTAAGTTCTGACTACAATTTTGTAAAGTTTCGTTTAGAAGAATTTCTAAATAAAGAGAGGATTATGTTTATTAAATTATTTTTACTGAATTACGTAAAGTTATCATGTTATAACCTTAACCTACATGTGAGATTTGAGTATATGTCCCTTACTATTGGGTAGCTCAGGTTCAGGAAGTAATAATATCTGTCAAAAAATTATAATATATTTCAATGACATTAATCACCATTACAAATAAAATATCGCTTTCTATTTAGGTTAGGCACAAGATAATGAGACAAATTTCTCGCATTGTAACATTGAACGACAAGTCTAGATCAAGCGAATGATATTTACCTCATTTTGACGCTTAGGCTTGATGATAAGTCCAACTAATTGAATGAAATATGTATCACTCTCACATCAGATGATAAATCCAAACTACCTAACTTCGCATGTTATCCAACTAAGATCCGATCGCTCTCCTCGACATTTGAAAGTTAACGCCATCTACACACTCTATAAAACATACATTCTCAAATTTTCATATAATATATAGAAATTTAATTTCAACATTATTTTGAATTTGAGTTTTCCACAATTTTATTTAGGGTTGAAAAAGCAAATATTTAAATAATACATCACAAAAATATTTAAAAGGCATAATTAATGGAATAAACATTTTTGAAAAACCTTAATTGATATATAATACTAATCTTCATACGAGAAATACTTTAAAAACTCGCTTCTTATGACACATAATTGCCTACTCAGTTTCTAAAGCCTACTAGAATTCAACTTTCCTGCTAGATTCGTAAAAATGGCTTTCTCGTTTCAAACCTGCTCCCTACTCCCTCCCTCTGAATTTTCCGTCTTCAAAGTAGCTGAGTTCTAGTCTAGGTCACGTTTCTCGACTTGGACTAAATCACAGAGATAATGGACATGACATCCTACCATCCCACACACCCAAAGACTTGCCCTCGATCAGAGAGTTTATTAAAAGCCTGTCGAATATTTTTTCCGATACTTCAAAACAAGATGGATATTTTTTGTTTGGTATTATTATTAATTATAATTTTTAATTGTAATTTTTATATTTTTATATTAATTTTTATATGTTATTTTTAATTTTTGTGTTATATTTTTTTAATTTTTGTGATGTTTTAGTGTATTTTTTTATTTTTGTACTTTTTTTCAATTTTTATGTTTAAACAACCTAAGTAATCAGTAGCTCTAATTAAATAAAAATTTATTTAAATAAGAATATATTAACACGATTCTTTTTCTATATATATTTTTAGTATTTATAATATAATGATTATTAATGCTTACTAAATTATCATCAGCTACTTATTTCGAAAAGAAATATGACTTCGAGAAGGCTTTAATATCTAGGAGTTGCCGTCCTTCCAACTCTCAGAATTTTAACTTGCAATGGCCTCACTAGTAGTCAACTTGTCAATTTCCTCATTAATCGGCAACTTCTTTTTTTTTTTTTTGGAGAAATATTTATCGGCAACTTGTCCATGCCTACGTTACACTTCAAAATTCATGCATTTTTCCCTTGAATTTAGTATGCTAAAATGCTCAAGACTATTTTTTTGGACTTTTAAGTCTTAGAAATGGTCAGCTCTCATTTTTTCATACCAAGAACTCACTTACAGTTTATTCTTAGTTTAAATACCACTTAAACTAGTTTGAATGTAAATCTCAAAGAATTTAGGCAAAAGATACAATTTGCCCTTTAACGTTTCTAAAAAGGTTTAAATTATCTCTTAATGTTTTTAAAGGTATCATTTTACCCCAACATTTGTAAAATTATGCAATTTGCTCCTTAATATTACAAAATAGTATATATTATCCCCTAACGTTTACAAAATGGTACAATTTATCTCTTTAACACTAATTCAGTTAAAATCTTATTAGATAAATATTGATTTTGTCAATATTTTATAAATGAACTATTAACTAATTGTTAAGAAATTAATTAATAAAATTAGTATTAAAGGGACAATTTACACAATTTTATAAACGTTAGAGGGTAAAATACATCATTTTACAAATGTTAAGAAATTATGTGATACCTTAAAAAACGATATGGGACAATTTAAATCTTTTTAAAAATGTTAGGGGATAAATTGTACTTTTTACCAAGAACTTATAAATGGGAGATATCACACATCAAAAAACTATTCTAGTTTTAATACCATGAACTAACATGAAAAGAAGTTTTAGAACATAGGGAATTTGAATGCTATTGAAACTCACATGAGAAAGATTCCAAATACTTCTGAACTCAAAGGATCAATCTCAAGTAGAGATTATTTTAGTTTTGAATGCCATTGAAACTGAGACTAGAAAAATAAAAATTAAAACAAAACATGTGAATTTGAGGGATTAATCTTAGATATTAACCATTCAAAGCCGCTAAAAATTATTGGAGTGAATTAACAAACTCACAAATTCAACTCACTTTATTCATAATCTTGAAAGGTATTTATAGAACTTAAACATCTAATACTACTCTAGTTAAAAGTTAAAACTAATATTAATACAATTCTAACTAAATGAAGAAACTATACTACTAATAATACAATACCATTGGCAAGAAAAACAAAACTAATCTAAAACAAATTCAAAAATCTCTTACAAAAATCTTATGAAATTGAGGAATCAATCTCAATTAAAGATTATTACAAGAATGCCATTGAAATTGACATGGGAAGAACCCAAAAAAAAAAAAAAAAGAACATGTGAATTTGGAACGATTAACCTAAATTAGAGATTATTCCAAATATGAATATCACTTGAGCACCAATATGTACAAGAAAACAATGAATTTGAGGAATCAATCTCTATTTATATATTATTCAAGTTTGAAAACCATTAAACAACATTAGCAAAATATTTGTGAACTTAGGGAATCAATCTCAATAAAAGACAATTCCAAGTTTGAGTAATATTGAAATTGAGATTGAAAACATAAAAAAAACTTATGAAACTAAATAATGTCAGTTAATGATTATTGGAAGAATAAGTCATTTAATATCAATAATCTTTGATTTTTATATTAGCATTTAACTTTTAAATTTTTTCAATTAAATTTCATAGTTAAAAAAAATATTGTTAGACCAACATAAAAACAAAACAAAACCCAACCAAAAGCCCGATTAAAGCAATCCAACTTGACCAAACTTAGTTTAGGTTTTTTTTTTCTTCTTCTTCCTTTCCATCTTCTTCCCATTTTACAATCAATAGCAACCTTTCTTCTCCATTTTTTTTTATGGGATTCTTCAAGAACTAATCAATCATTTCCAATTTCTTGTATTCTGGGAGGTTGTTGTAAGGTACTAAAGACAAACTGACGAAAGACAAAACTAGGACTGAGTAAGAATTTGTAATTTCAAAATTCAAGTAAGTGATTAACTAGAATGTATTCCTTTATATGTGATTTTTGTGTAATATATAATTAAATGTAAATTTTATGATATATATATATATATATAATGTGTATTATGTGATATTAAGTGTATACATTAGCATATTTAAATGTTACATGATCATCATGAATGTCAAATATTTATCAGATCCTATTAAAATTTTGTGAGTTGATATATTGATTGATTGGTAGAATGCGTTGAAATGTTATTATTTGTTCCTATGCATTTATGCTTTGCAATTACATGAATTATAAGAATTATGATTAATTAATTATGCGAGTACATGATGAAATTATTTAATGAGACAAAATGTAGTTGAATATGATAGTATATAATGGTTGTTTGATAAAAAATGATATTTTGCTTAAATAATGTTACATTAGAAAAGGAATATTAGAGAATTAATTGCTTATATGGAACAGAGTATATTGGTCATTAACATGTAGGATATTTCTAGTGAGAAAGCATTCTTATATGATTTTATTAGATATCGATGAGGTGTTGGGGTATTTCCGATAGGGAAGTATCTTATGTCATTTTATTAAATATTAGTGGGGTGTCGAGATATTTTCGGTGGGGGAAATACCTTATAAAATTTTTGTATACATATTTTGATAAGATCAATCAGTGGATCATTAGATATAGTTCTATTAGGCAAGCGGGACCCTTTGACTAAAATATGAGATTGTCATGAGAATGAAGATAAGGAATTGTCAAAATAATTGTATTATTTGGTATGATAATATGTCTGATAAATATAATGATTATTATGTTCTTCTTGTACTTTATTTGTTATCATATGCTCTTATTATCTATATTATGTTGTGAATGGGTACATTCTAATTACTTTTATTGAGTTGGCAGCTTATTCATTACCATTTAGTTTTTCAAAAGATACTTAATAGTATTCAGTTTACCTTAGTTTTCATGTTTTGTCTAGTTAATTGAATTAGAAGGGTTAGCTGGTTGTAGGACATCACATGACTCAATTTTAGTTAGATTTTTTATTTTACTTTGACAATTTGATTTCCTTATAATACATTTAAGATTGATGATATTTTTTAATAGTTATTAGATTTATTGGTATTGAAAACTATGATTTTTTATTAATGACCATTTTCCTTTTTGTTTTAAGTTTACTACTTTTGATCTATAAAATTGATATATGAAACAGATGAGATCAAATTACGCTTGAATCATGAATTTAAGGTTTTTTTAATTTGGGAATTTAATTAAGGAGTTAGACTTATGATGAATTCGGAAATTGTCAAGTGAAATGGGAATTGAGTATTTCTAAAGCAAGAGCATTACATTAATATAATATAATAGTTAGTATAAAGAAAAGAGATAACATGATAAAAAAAAGATGATCAATCATGAGAAATTGTTTCTCTTTTAACCTACTTATCATCTTGTTTTTATTGAAGGGAATATTTTACTATTAAGTTATACTTTTAAACATAAAAAAGTTTGATGTTAAAATGAAAATTTTATAAAGATTACAAACTATTGAATTATTAACTTAAGTTTACTCCAAATTCGTATATCATCAAATCTAACAAAAAAATTTTGAAAAGTTAATACACTTTTTGATCTCAATTAGAGATTATTTTAATTTGAATACCAATGACATTGCTTAAGATGAGGAAGCTCACAGGTTCTATGTGAAAATTAAGTGAACTACAAAAAGTCAACACTTAATTTAATTTGTTGAGATAAGGAAGTTTTACTTAAATTTTGATGATAACAAAATACTGATTAATAATATATTTCCCGAGATAAAAATTTTAAGATAAAATAATTTAAGATGGTGATAAATTGAATTATTTCATGCTAGCCAATAATATCTCTTGTTTGATGCTTATCATTTCATTAGTGACTTTTTTAGTGCTTATCATGCATAATTGACCTTTTATCATAGATGAAATTATTTAAATTTTATGAATACATTTTAAATTATATATTAGTGTGTAAACTGCAATTTAAACATTTTTATTTGTAATGATTATTACAAGAAGGTCATATAATTGAATCTCTTTATAAAATAGTGGTGATTGAGAAAGTCAAAAGTTTACAAGATTTAGAGTATTGCTAATAGTAAAAATAGTCAAATTAGACCCTAATATTTACATATAAGTTTAAATCAGACTTTAATATTTTAAAACATCTAAAAAATACCATATCATTTTAAAATGTTTAATTTAAACCCTACCAATTCAAAAACATTAAAAATGAATTATCAAGTACTTTTTTTAAAGTTTTGATAAAATATATAATTTTGATAATTTGACTATAATCCCATGCTCCACTTTCTTCTTCTTTTCTTCTTCTTTCACAAGTAACCCTTTTTACCTTTGTCCTTTCCCTTTGTTATTGTCTATTTCTCATTTTCAATGCAGGAAATTTACCTTTGGTAGGAGATGTATATGCGTTGGATTGACAGATGATAACACATGTACCCCTTTTAATTTGTAGCATATTCAATAAATGCACTATAGAGTTCATGGGGCTAACTTTTCACTTTGATATTTATAGGTATGTATAAATACTACACATCCAAAAATACAAAAAGGTAGATTTGATGTTAATGTTATAGTAATAGTAGTATGGAAAGCATAGATTGGTGTTTAAAATTCATGAAATAATGAAGGTATTTGATTAATTAAGTATGCTACAAAAGAAAATACCCCTTCCCAATAAAACAATGGCACATGGGTTTGAATCAATGAATTACAAACAACTTCTAATAATTTTTTATTCTTTTTCTTAACCACTCTATTTTGTTAAGGTATATTGATACATATGGTTTAATTACGAATTCCATACGCTTCCAAATAATGCTTCAATTTAGAATTTTAATATTCTCCACCATTATCATTACGAAAAACTTGAATTTTTGAGTTGTATTAAGTCTTAATAAGGATGTGAAAATTTTGAAATAGTTGAGTCACTTCACTTTTGGACTTTATTAAACATACTTAATTCATTCTAGTATAATCATCAATGAAGGTAATAAACTAACGATATCCACCCAATATTAAAATTTTAAAAGAACCCAAAACATCAGAATAAACAATTATGAAGGACTTTTATTTAAACTTAAAGAAGATGAAATTCGATGGCTTTTTGTAAGTTTACAAATATCACAATCGAAAGTAGAGACATCAAGCTTTTCAAATAAATTAGGTAACGATTTTTTTAGATACCTAAGGTATGCATGCCCCAATCGTTGGTGTTGCAACTATATTTCAACTATATTCCTTTCCTTTTAGGAATCTTCTATGATCAAAACTCAAGTCAATTTATTAGTTCTTATAAATTATAAGTCTAAATAATATAAGTTTCTGTGATTAATACTATAACCAATCGTTTGTCTCGTCGAATGTCTTTAAACAAAAACAAATTAGGTTTTTTTACACGATAAGGTAGTTATTATTTGAGAAACAAAAAAAAAGATTATAATTTAGTGATGGAACAACCAAAATAGAATCTAAATTCAAATTATTAGTGAGGGTTATAAATATTTCCCATATAATTAAGGCCTCATTACCATCAATTGTAGAAACGTTTTTTGAGAGAATGATGTAAGCTTTTTAACCTAACTAGAATCAATTGTCATATGACTTGAAGCACTAGAATCAATTATCTATGTACTATTCCAAACATATGTAGAAATATTATAAGCCTTACCAAATCTCTTGTAGTTATCACAAGTCTCAATGTTGTCTCAACATCATCATCTTTTTTTTTAGATTTAATTAAAGCAATAGCTTAAGTGCTCTGGGGTTTCCTTTTACAAGGTGTTCGATTAGGATCCTACCATTATGGATACCCTACAAGTTCAAAACAATGATCCTTAGTCACAATAGGTATAGTGCTAAATAGATTTTTTAGCACCATTAGTTGTCTTTGATTTTGATAATGCCACCACAGCTAAGCCTTCAAATTGGCCAGACTCTCCTTCTAATGTTTCATATCATACTACCTCTTACCTGATAATGGAATAGCATTCATCAAGACTTGAAATGGATTCCTTTAGAAGAATCTCTTTGTGAATTTATTCAAAATAATCTTCAAATTCTAAAATAAATATATGTATTAATAATCTTTCAATAAATCTTTAATATACTACTACATCATCAAGAACATTCATGAAAACTTTATCACGATGATCCAATTCTTCAAATATTTCAATTAACTCTACATAATATTTGGAGAGAGTTCTGCCATTTTATTTAGTAATGAACACTTTTCAATTTAAGGAAAATAATTGCAAATTGTCACTTCTATTATAAAAGGCTTTTAAAAAGGCAACCCAAATTTAACAGGCTATGGGTAAGTGTAAGTAGTGCTTCATGATCTTTAAACTCATAGATATCAATAGCCACCTTTTCATCTTTGCTCATAACCACCTTCCAATTTTGCAGACGATTTTGTTTCACCACGAATATAAGAAAAAGTTTCCCTTTCAACAATATGCATCTCCATTAATTGCAACCAAACATTGTAATTTAATTCAGTAAGGATAATTCCTACACTGAACACATCTTCTGACTTGATGATGATAGGTACTGATTTTGATCCAAATGATGCAACAGTGTTTCCACTCTTTTTTTTTCTCTCTCATCAAAACCACACTTTAATACCAACCTAGAAAATTTGAAATATTGAGAGGAAAAAAAACTTGTATTTCGAGACAATTTTTCTTATAGGAAGAAGGTACAATATATACAAAATAAAGAACTTTATACTAATTAATACTAATTATAAATAATTAGATCTGATTGTCTCTAAATAAGGAATCAAAGACAATACAATTATAGAATTCAATAATAATGGAGAAAAAATTTCATCACGACAATAATAGAGAAAAAAATTCAACACTTAGAATAATCTCTAATCTAGATCTCATGATCGAAAATTGAAACAATTTTCTATTTCTACAATGGATGTGTAATTCAAAATCTATCGCTCTATGTATAATAAAACAATGTGGCATAGAAATAGAAAATAGTCTTAGCCAATTTAACACTTCAACTTCATAATCTTTGTAGTAACTCTTTAAACAGTAACTGGAAATAAAGGCTTATAGATGTTCATGCAACTTATGCTATTATTAGTTTGTAAGCAACTCTTTATTCGACAACTGGCAAATCTTTGGTCATAAGAATTGATAAAGATTTATGAAATAGAGACTTTATAAATTGTTCATCCAACTAATATTATTATTAGTTTGTGATGTATCATTAAGGAATCATCTTATAAAGCATATGAAATAATAAATTTACTAGTGACCCACCTTTTAAAATTTTCTTACTTTAATGTTCAACTTTTAAAAGTTTTTAATTTAATGACTATCCTTTTAAAATCTATTCAACTCAAGTAAAAAGGTAGATTTCGTTAACCTAGTTAACCAATCCTAACCCGTGAACGTCTATGTGGCAAAAAATACACACGTGGATGTTCACATATACAACTTTATCAGTGATTAATCTTTAAAAAATTTTAATCTAGTAACTAAATTTTTGAAAATTTTCACTTCAATGTCCAATCTTAGAATTTTTCAAATTAGTAACAAAGTTTTAAATTTTATTTTAATGATGTCAAAATTATTATTATTCTTATAAAAATAAAAATAAATTAATATTTTATTAGAAAGTATTATATAATAACTTTTAAGTTTAGTTAATAAATATTTGATTATATGTTAGACTTTCTTTTAAAAAATATTGAAAATTTAAATTTGATAAGTCTTTGACCTAAAGGAAACAATTCATGAATAAATCTTTTAAATTAAATATAAAGAGTTACAAAATATCTTTGAATAAATAAAATTAGATTTAAAGATATATTTTTATTTATATCATAAAAATAACTTATTTCTTAAAAAATTTGAAAATTATTCCATTGAAAAAAAAACTTAATATATGGTCGTTCTATAAGTTCTTAAATTTATTTTAAAAAATTTAGATAATAGTTTTTTATATAGTTTTGATACCTTGATTAACCACAAGATTTTATATGAGAGTTTTAATACCTAACGAATTTAACTTTTTATAATATATGTGAAATAGAAGATTCTAAAAATATTATTTTTCTCTTATACAAAAATACCAAATTAAATTCAATTAATTTAATTTTTAATCAATAGAATAATTATTTATATTAATTCTTAAAATTCTTTTATTCTAATTATTTGTATCATTCTATTCATTAATTTAACATTTATAATGTGCTACTTTCCATTAAAAAAAAGCTCAATGTATAGTCTTTTTACTTATATTAAGACCATACATTGATTTTTTCAATAGAATAATTTTTAATCCTTTAAAGGAATAAGTTCTTTTTTCATATTTATATCTATTCGTTATTGTAAATCAATAATATATCTTTAAATATAAATTTATTGATAAAAATGATAGTTTATAGCTACTATATTTAATTTAAAATATTTATTTATGAATTATTTCTTTTATATCAAAGGCTTATCAAATTTAAATCTTGAATATCCTTTGAAAGATAATCTAACATATAATTAAATATTTGTTAGATAAACTTATAAATCATTATAAAATACTTTCTAAAAAAATATTGATATATTAATCATTTTTTATTTTTTATAAGAAAAAAATAATTGTGATTTGATTTGAATTAATTTTAAAAAATTGGTTACTAAATTGAAAATTTTTAAAGGTTGAATACTAAAGTAAAAAATTCAAAAAAATTGATCAATAGATTACAAATTTTTAAAGATTAGTTAGTGATAAGATTTTATACTTGGACATTCATGTATGTATTGTTTGTCACTTAAATGTTTATGTGTCAAACTTTGTTAACAGCATTAGAGAAAAAAAATAATGGAGTTTACCTTTTTACTTGAATTAAACAATTTTTAAAAGATTAGGTAATAAATTAAAAATGTTTAAAGATTAGGTATTAAATTTAAAAAAATCCTGAAGGATCGGTTAGTAACAAATTTACCATCTCTAAAGAATATAAATGAAGTTTGAATGTAATCAATCGTGCCAAACTTTGTTAACTTAATTAGAGAAAAAATAACAGAGTTTACCTTTTTAAAAATTAGACATTAAATTAAAAAAATCTTGAAAGATCGGTCAGTAACAAATTTGTTATCTCTAAAGCATATAAATGAAGTTTGAATGTAATCAATCAATGCATCTGTGCCTTTGTCTCAATGAATTTACTTTATTTTTTTCAAAAGAAAAAATCCTTCAATGCATGACTTTTTGAGTTATGGTACCTATGGAGTCATCCGCACCTATTTAGTTGTGTAATTAATAAGTCAAATTTTTGGAGTTGTAAAGGAGGCAAAAATGTCCGAGAGGAAAAGAGAAAAATAATCTAAAAAAAATTATGAAACCAACGTAGAAGATTCGAAATGAAAAATATTATTTTATTGTATAAATAAAAAGTAATTCTTTAAAATACATATTTGATATCAATATATCTACATTTCATCAATTATTTTATTTGTTGTTATTATTATTTTCTAAAAAATATTTTTTATACATTATTAATCACGCTTATTAATTTTCTTGTTAAAGATTTGACTACATTAACGATAACAAACATATGTAACTATCTATGTATTATGTGAGAAATTAAAATTTGTAAAATTATTTTTTATGAAGGGATAATAAATTTACTAGTAATTAAACTTTTAAATTTTTTATTTTAGTGTTCAGCATTTAAAGATTTTAATTTAGTAATTAAAATTTTGAATACTTACTCAATTTGAATATTCTATTAACTTTTCAGTAAAATAATTAATAAATCCTTACACGTGAACGTCACATTGTAAAATATATTCACTTGAATATCCAGACGTGGACCAAACCATTGATCAACTTTTAATAATTTTTATTTAATGATTAATTTTTAAAAATTTTTAATTTATTATTTAATCTGTTAGCAGATAGTTAGATATATCAATATTTATTTACAAGTATTGTATAACAATTTTTAAAACTAGTCAACAAACATTTATTTATATATTAATCTTTCTTTTTTTAAAATCTAATATTTAGAATTGATAAAATTTTTCCTTGAAGGAAATAATTTATAAATAATAATTATAAAATATTTTTATAGATAAATTTATATTTAAAGATATATTATTGATTTATAACAAAAATAGAAATAAATATGGAAAAATACTTCTTGAAAAGATCAAAATTATTTTATTAAAAAAAACCAATTGTATGATCTCACTATAAGATTGTAAAACTATTACATAAAATTTCATCTTTCCATCTTTTTATATGTTAGTTATGATATTAGTCATTAGTTTCTTAAAAAGATAATATAGATATAATTAGAAAGATAATGTAATTTGAAATAATTAAGAATTTATAATAGGTATGATATATTAACGAAGTTATTTTTCTGATTCTGATATATTATTTATTTATAAACTCTAGATTTTTTATAAATAATATACTATTAAAGAATTGATATAACTTGTTAAAATTTAAAAGTAAAAACTTTCTTTAAAAAATATATATTATAATTTTAATGAAAATAATAATTTCCCTTTATTCTAATATTAGCTAATAATAAATATAATTATTTAATAATATATTGTCAACGTAAAATTAATGAATAGATTAATATAAATAGTTAGAATAGAAAATTTTAAAAAATTAGTAAAAATAATTATTCTATTAATTAAAATTAACTGGATCTTATTGCATAAGAAAGTTATATTTTTAGATTTTTCCCTTTTGTAGTATTATAAAAAATTAAGTTTTAAGATGAAATAATTTCAAATGGTCAATTATTAATAGATTTATTATCCCTGTTAGTTATTGGTAATCATAATAATCAAGCTAGGTCCTATCACATAATTTGAAAATATTTCAAGCAATAATTTTGCACCCAAACGAGGTAAGTATAGAAATGGAGAGACAAGATGATTTAAACTTTTACAAAATATGTAAAGAGAATAGTAAATATATCCCCAAAAAATTATTAATGCTATCTAATAATATTTCCATGAGATGGAGTTTGAAGTGTCGTCCACGTCGAGAAGACGAGACACAGTTCGCATGGTAGGCCTGGACCGAGGGTCTTCACTCACACAAGACACGGCAACATTTAGTATAATATATAACTGATCAACGACCTTTGAATCTTTCGGCGGTGAGAGACGCTTGTCCAGAACATCCTCCAACGAGATTCTTTGATTACCATATGATTGCAGAGAAGATAACAATTCTCCTGGATGTTTTCCCATCACAATCTCCATTGCCAAAACCCCAAAGCTGTAAACTTCTGACTTCTCAGTCACCACCAATTTGTAAGCGACCTCTGCAAAAATAAACATGCATATTAGAAGGATTGATCATGGAGGACCAGAACTAAAAGAAGAGCTGCATTTAAAGGGTATACCTGGAGCTAGGTAACCATAAGTGCCTGCAACTGGTGTCCAGTTGGAAGAATCGGGTTTCAGAAACCTGGCAGTGCCAAAATCTGAAACATGAGCTTCAAGTTCAGAGTTCAGGAGAACATTCTTACTTGATATATCACGGTGAATTACAGATGGAACGCAGTCATGATGCATATACGATAGAGCATTTGCTATGCCTTGAATTGCATTAATTCTTTTTTCCCAGTTTAATTTCATGGCTTCTGTGCCACTGCTCAATACAGAAGCCAAGCTTCCTCTTTCCATGAACTCATAAACCAAAAACGTGTGACTTCCCTGGAAGCAAAAACCATAGAATTTCACTATGTTTCGATGTCGCAATCCGATTAAAGCTGCGACCTCACGACTGAAACTCTTAACCATGTCGATTTCCTTGACTGAATCTGAAAATTTCAGCTTCTTCGCAGCCAGTGGTCGAACACCTGGAATTTCAACTTTGTAAACTTGTGCAGTTGCTCCCTCCCCAATGCAGTACCTTTCGTCGAATTCGTTCGTGGCTTCGATGATGTCTCTGTACACAAGTGTCCCATCAAAATAACAAGCGCAGAATGTATTCTTTCGCTTTGATTTGTCTTCGTTTATTGATGAATTTCCAAACAACGTTTTTCCATGGAGAAACGCAAGAACCCCAATGATTATGATAAGAACCAACATGACACTTGCTATTGGAGCGAAGATCACAAGAAATTTGCTATTCTTTCTCCGACCATGCATCACTGAGTCTGTCGTATCGCATGGCTTCAAACCTCGTACTTCACCACATAAGCCATTGTTGTTGGTATAAGCACTTGGATCAGCAGAACGGAAGACATTACTATCAGGAAGTGAACCAAATAAATTATTGCACGAAAAGTTTATGGAAACTAGGCCCAACATTTCTATAAACGAAGGAGGGATTGAACCTGAAAGATTGTTATGGGACATGTTCAAGAATTCCAAGGTTGTAAGCTTCGAAAACTGAGCAGGTATTTCCCCAGTAAGCTGATTATAGCTCAAATCTATATCCTGTAATGCTATAAGATTGCCAATTTGATCGGGGATTGTGCCATTCAACTGGTTCATGCTCAAGCTCAGAGACTGGAGCTTCGAGCACTCGCCTATTTGACTTGGAATTGTTCCGCTTAACAAGTTTGTGGAAAGGTCTAAGCCCGCCAAGTTTGACAGTCCTCCAATTCCTGACGGCACCTGACCTGTAAACCTATTAGCTTTCAGATTTAAGAAAAATAGTTTGGATAATTTTCCAATCTCTGACGGTATATCTCCGGAGAGCTGATTGAAAGAAAGGTCAATTTGTTGCAGTTGGTTCATCTCAACAATACTGTCTGGGATTTTGCCTTGAAGCATATTGCCTGCCATTTTCAGAACCTGTAAGTTTTGACATCCTCCCCATTTTGGCAATAGCTCACCACTCAGATTGTTGAAACTCAAGTCGATGTAAGTGAGATTAGGATAAACTCCAAAATCATGGTCCAATGTTCCCGTCAGGTGGTTGTTTTCGAGCCTAACTCTGTATAGTGTACGACAGGTTTTCAGGCTTACAGGAATTGGTCCATAGAAATTGTTCAAAGCAACGCTGAAGTTTCCAAGCTTTCCACCTTTACACACTTCTTGTGGCAGATGCCCTGTGAAGTTATTGTCTGACAGGCGGAAAGCTGTTAGATTTGAAAAATTGCCAAATCCTGCCGGTAGTTGACCAGAGAGTTTGTTCGTAAACAAGTTCAGTTGTTCCAACTTTTTCAAACTGCAGAAACTCGATGGGATGGTACCGGAAAGTTGATTGAAGGGGAGTGTCAGAATCCTCAACTCGCTCAAATTACCTAAGGAAGCCGGCAAGGGACCATGGAAATAGTTAAAATCTAGAGCTAGAGTAGACAGATTCTTCAAGTTTCCTATCTCCTTTGGAATTTGGCCTCCAAGACCAGATTCTTGAAAGAATAAATGCTGGAGGCTAACTAGACCAGTTCCAGTAGAGCCTTTGTCGTCAGGGAATAGACGAGAGTCTAGTATGCCACTTAAGTTGTTCCTAGAAACATCAAGCTCATAAACGCGAGTAAGATTGGCAAGAGAAAGAGGTAAGGTTCCATTAAAAGAGTTTGTGGAAAGATCAAGGAATTGGAGCTTGGAAAGAATGCCAATGTTTGAAGGAATGCTGCCTGCAAGCTTATTGAATTTAAGATCGAGGCGAAGAAGGTTCGGGAAGGAAGAGATATCTAAGTCGTCGAGTGTACCTTTCAGGCCTGTGTATGCAAGGTTTATTACAGCTACGCTCCCTGCATCGTTGCATGAAATTCCTCGCCATTCGCATGGACTTGTGTCATTAGAATTGGCGCTTTGAGAGACCCATGAACGAAGAATCTCTTGATCTCCGATGCTACTTTTCCATTTGAGCAGAGCTTCAGCTTCTGAGTTCAAGCCTGAGGTTGGTTTATAGAAAGATGGTGATAACAGGGAAGCAACCATGAAAATTGCCAAGGAAAAATGGTTTGCCATTGTTGATAAGTGAAGCTTTAATCTCTATCTAATGTCTCTTAAACTTCCATTTTTCACCAAGTGAGCCATTCTCGGAATTAGGTGTGGAAGAAATTGGACTCTGGTATGCTATTATGGGTCATGCAATTATTCGTTAACTTGAGGACAGGTGTTATTACTCAGGTGGATCACCTCGAGGTTTGACATTTCTACAGTCACTGTAGTTGATATTCTAGGGGAGGATAATAAAAGAATCAGTCATCTTCTTCTTCTTTTTTTTGAGATTTTTTTAATTTAGTAGTTAATTTAAAAAAATTAAATTTAATAATCAATTTTTAAAAATTAATTAATTAAAATAAAAATTTTAATGTTATTATTTCATATTAACTAAGTTAACAAATTTTATTACATTGATATTTATTTGACAAAAATATCATGTGAATATCTAAGTAAAAAAGCTCATTCATTAAAAATTTTTAATTCAATAAGTAATTTTTAAAAATTTTTCAATTTAATATTTAAAATTTTAAAATATTTGAATATATTTTAAAATTAATAACTAATCAAAAATATTTTACTATTCAAATATATTTTATAATTAAAAATTATTTAAATATAAATATTTAAAAATTATTTTGTTGAAAATATAATTTTACAATATAAAATTATTATGTCTAAATTTTGAATATCCTTCAAAATAAAATTGAGCATATAATTAAGTATTTGTTAACTAAATTTAAAAATTATTATACAATACTTTTTAATAAAATATTAAATAAATTATTTAAAATATATTACTTATAAATATTATTATATTAAAAATTTTAAATATATATATAAAAGATTAATGATTAGAAGTAATTTACTATAAACAAAATAAAAAGAAGAATTAAAGATCCAAAGATTTTTTGTTTACACTAGGAAAAAAATCTTTACCACGACTTTAGGATTGTGTTCAAAGTCTCATTGTGATTAATTTCCTTCGTGGATTGTGATTGATGAGATGTTTTGTATGACTTTTAACTCGTTTGATGTTAGAAATTTTTTACTTCTTTTACGTAAAATAAATTGAATTTTTTATTTGTTAATTCTCCTTTTTTAATATTGTATAAAAATGTATTCTTATTATTTATATTATGTGATGATAATAAAAACTGACCCCTGCACTATATAATCAAATCTATATGATAAATTCTTTCTTTTCTTCCTTTTTAAATTACTTGGGTGAAAATAGAGATTTCATGCCCCTATTCTGTTATTCTAAATGGTAAGAAGTGCCACTTTTAACTGTCTGTTCACTTCTTCAAAATAATTATAACGAGTTTGATTGACAAAACAGATGTCATCACGTTAAAAAGTTTATATTATTAAAATACCTTAAACAGAACTTCTGACGTAAACATGCAATCATAACTATTTTGACCTGAGGAAGATCAGAGACTAGAGAGTCACCGCACGGGAGCTCCTTGCGGTCTTGCGCCGCGGTTTTCGCTCTAGACCCGGTGCTCCTTTCAAATACAGATTACGTTTGTTTTTTATTTTTGTATATGTATACGAACTTTTGTATATTTTTTAAAATTTTTATATTGTATTTTTATATTATTTTTTTAATAAATAAGAAACAAAAATTTAAAACTAAAGTAATAACAATTATGACCTTAACTTTTAACTTTATGTTTTTTATATTTATTTTTAAATTTATAAAATTTTCTAAATTTTAAAACTTTAAATTTTATAATTTCAAGTCACAAAATCTAATCTCAAAACCGCAAAAATAACATAATAATAATTAAAAAAAATAAAACAGTCAAATAACATTTTAGTCTACATATCTACTTCTAGAGTGAATGACTACGGAGTTCTCGAAGGATGACGAGAGTCACTCTTTCTTTTTGATTTTTCTTATTTAAAGAAATTGGAAGCCAAAAAGGACAGTGAAATCTGTTGGCAAAATTTGCAAAAAAATAAAAATCTTCGAGATATAATTTTCATAATAATGTTAGATATATAACCTTTCAGTAGGATTAGTTATAAATGGAGTTACTGTATTTTAAAATTGAATCGAACCAATCAATTTAATAACAGTAATTGAAAATTTATTAATAAATTAATTTTATTATACATTTAACTAATTTTTAATTCAATAACTAATTTATTTATTTATTTATTTATAAATTATTTGATTCAATAATAAACTAATTCGTTCAATAATATAATTAATTAATTAATATTTAAAATTGAATAAAATCAAAATATTATTTTAATTTATTAATTAACTTATCCTATACCAATTTTATAATAATGTAATTCCATTTCAACTTTTAAAAGTTAAACTTTTTAATATTCTATCTAATTTTTAAAATATTATTTTTAATTAGTTATTGTAGGACAAGATTCACACATTATAAACTAAACTATTTTAGTCCAACTTGGTTGTATCTTAATCACAAGGATCAATATTAAAAATTTTCTCGTTAAAATTTATCAATAAATATTAATATAAAGAAAAAAAATAAAATTCTTAACTACAATTTGTTGTATGTATATGCAATATTTAAAATATTTTCACATTCACAATTAACCTGTATTAGGTGAAGTAAAATCACAGGATTTTTTTTTTCAATCTAATAATTATCGATATAAAATTAATTTAAATTCAATTCGACTTGAAATTAATAATCTAAGTTCAATTTGACTGATCTTAAACTTTATAATTTTTTGAATTCGACGAATAATGATAAATTAACTATTAACAGCACTACTGAATGAATTGAATCTTAAATTTAAAAGCTTTTCATCTCTGAACTTGGAACTGTTTGATCCTTCATCCAAACATATTCAGGTTCAGCAAAAATGTAGTGATTTTGCTACAGTTTGTCCTATCTTAGCTACAAACAAGTGCTAGTAAGTTCTGTAAGCACATGCAATTTACCATGGAAACAGACCAAATGTTAAGACACTTTTACATAATTAACAATATATTACCAAACAAGGACAAGTTTACATCAGTTCCCATCATCTCATTTACAAGTCAGATTGAATTACCTGGAATCACAGTTATAGTATCTGAAAACTCATTCCTGAAATCATCAAGAATCCTGTAAAAATCACACATAAACAGAGTTTAAGTTGTTGACAAAAGTAAAGTTTGGCACCTAGTAATTGAAAGAACAAAGATTAAATTAGTAAGTAACTTATCATCACCAACCCAAAGCGAAGTGGAACAACAACAGGAAAACCAAAAAATAATAATAATAAAGAGAACAAAAACTTCCAAGATACAACATCAAGGGAACCTGATCATACATAACAGGTCACTTGTTCTGTTTAGCAGCGACAGTCCTTTGAACTGTTGAAACCCCATCTACAAATTTTGTCCGGAAAAGAACGTTGGCATTGTTGAACATGCCTTCTTTCAGTGAAACCACAATAAACTACACAATCATTGAGAAGAAGTTGTCAGACAAACAAAAAACCAATTACGCTAGCTTAAGAAGAGAAGAAGCCTTGTTAAAGAGGTCTTACGCAATTCCCATTGTTATCCAGATATTATCTATACTTCATATCCCATTTCATTCAACACAAAAGGAAATGAGAGAGGACCTGGGAGTGGGGGAAATGAGCTTTGATCATTCTTCCTATGTTCTGTGTGTGACTTAAATCTAGAGCAGCATCAACCTGTCAAAACCACCTCAATGATTAATCACTTGCTCATTCATAACTTTTGACGCTTCACTCCAGATATAGCAGTACTAGATCGAATGAAGAATCAGAAGAGAAGTCTTCCATGCATATGAATACCCCGATTATGCTAGTGCATTTCAAATGATTCCATAATACCCTTGGAAGGAAATTCAGAGATAACACATTGGTAGAATTCATGTGAATGTTTAAGTTGCCGATAATAAACGTGAAATTCTACAATAATGTTTTTGGTTCTTCCATGCACAAAATTAAAGTAACTTGAAAAGGATTTATTCCAAGCTAAAGAAATTGCAAATAGATCGTGAAATATACCTCATCAAGAATATAAAGGGGAGCTGGCTTGAAGAGAAGCAGTGCCAAGATTAGAGAGAGGGCCAGCAAGGATCTTTGGCCACCACTTAGTTCTGACAACGACTGTTTCCAAACACTACCAAATGCAACACGAACCTCAAGACCATCAAGGAAACTGCAGCCTTCAGGAGGTTCTAGTTTCGCCGTAGTTCCAGGTAATAGCGTAGAAAAGATGGATCCAAAGTCACTGAAGAAGGGGAGATTTTCGGATACAAATAGGATTAACTTTTGGCAAGTAAAGAATGAGAACATCCATCACTTACACCAATAATTTCACTAATTAGTTAGGAAACAAACAACTGCATCAGAAGAAGAAAGAGATGGCTGTTGTGAAAGGAGACAAAAAGTATAAACTCACTTGTTTACTTTAACCCAAGTAACTTTGAGAGTTTCTTTCTTCTTCTCATCTAGCTCTTCAATCACCTTCTTGATTTTAGACTTGTCATTCTACATTAAAAGGGTATCAGCATGGCATAAGTATCAAAGCTGAGACGCAAGAATTTACGAACATCTCAGGCATTTAACAACCTCAATAATGTTTTTCTTAGAAATCAAATCATTGTACTCATCTTCAGCTTTCTCAAACATAGCCATTACTTTCTTGTTCACTCTTTTCTCAAGACTGTTGTGAACATGAAAACAAAACAGAAAAACAAAAGTTTAATCAGTTCTCTGCTCTGCAAAGTTTAGAGTAACAAAAAGCAACTGCTGTTACTACAGTATCAAGACAAATAGCAAAATGACAAACTCTAGTATTTGAAAATTTCTTATTCTCACACCCTGATTGCTCAGCTTGTAGCTTCTCAAGCTCCCCCCTAGCCTTAAGAGCATCGCGGGACATAAAATCATAGTCTGTACCACTTCTTCCAAAAAGTTGTTTCTCAGAAGCAATCCATGCATGCTTCTCAATTAATTTATCCACCTTCATAGAGCAATCTTTCTGCTCCATTTCCATTCTTTTTACCTATTAGAAATGAAATTGCCTCAGTGACTCAAGGTGTGAATATGTGTATGTACACCATCAGAAAAATTACCTCATTTTCCAACTTCTTTTTTTCCAGCTTCAGCTCACTAAGTTTGTTCTGGAGTTTTTTCTGCTCCTTGAGAATGCCACTTATCTGGGTATCACATTTCTTCATCTTTTGACGAATTGAATTCAATTCAGATTGGGCTTGATCATGATTCTTACGAGTGGAAGCAACCTGCAGGACAGGGAATGTTGCAATTATTTGACACCATGAACTTGCAAATGCGGATATCCAAGTTTACCTTGACTTTTTGCTCTTCTACTTCCACATTGAGAGAATCAATTTGTTTACTTAAAGATTCTTTCTGACTCTCTAAAGATGCATGCTCCTTTTTAACAGCTTCCTGTTCCATAATAAGCTTCTCTCTTTCATTCTCGTGCCCCTGTTAACCAGCAAAACATGCCCAGGGTATTATAGACCAGTTTAAGAAACAAATCTAGTTCTTCCTGAATTTCTCCAACAAGAGAGTATCTTATCGATTCTGGAATGTCTTAATGAATGTCCAAAAAATTTCTAAAATTCAACTCATAACTGGATAGCTACCTTGAGATCCTTCGAAGCCGACTGCATTTCAGCCTTGATGACCTTGATTTTCTTTTCCAAATCTTTGAGCCTGCTTGCACGACTACTGTCATGCTCTTTTATTGATTTTTCAAGCCTTTTAACCTCACCAAGACACTTATCATACACAATTTGCTTTTCTTTGGCTGCAGCTTTTGCTTCTTCAAGTTCTTGCTCAATCTTCTTTACTAATTCACCAAGCTGGACAGTGCATCCACCCAAAAAATAAAATAAAATAAAATAAAAAAGGAAAAATAAGAAAGTTTGAAAGGGTGTGAGTGTTTATATCACTGCACAAGACCAAGACGTGAAGCAATATTATTGGCAAAATAGGATAGACACTTTAAGAGAGAGTGAAGATGCTTTAAAACCTTATGATGCTCATTTTGCTCGACCCTTCCCTGAAATAATGAGAGGTCATATGATTTAAGCTCCAACTGTTTTTTAAGGTCCATGAACTTCTTGTGAACAGGCATGAGCTCTTTTATCTGCAGTTTTAAGGGGAGAAAATCAGAGAGGCAAAGCTAAGAAAAAAGTATGTCATTTCACTAATAAAGAAGGCAAACACTCATAATTAACAAGATGCACGAATGTACAGCAACACACGATATTTACATCCATAAGAAAACTTTATGTGAGATGCACGTTCTCTTTATCTGTAGGAGAAAGAGATAAAGCATTTCACACCTGTGCTTCGATTTCAGACAATCTTCTCTGACGTAGCAGAAGATTTGATTCAGCCTCGGCCAACTTATGAAGCTGCCTCAAAAGATCACCACCTCCCCTGAAACAAATCTCCTTTGTTAATATTATGTGTTTCACTAGCAAATTTACATATGAAAATCTCCAAAGCAATTGTTTTACTCAAATGTCTGCACAAACAACTGCACATTTATACGGGTAAAAAAAGTTTTGTAAGTTTAAGATAATTCAAAAGGATCGGCAGTTTGCTTTTTTGGTTTTTTTTCCCCCCTTTTCGTGGTTGCAAAAAAAGGTAGGAAGTGAAGACAAAATCCACATAGGTAGCCGACTAAGCAACTTACCTGCGGCTTCCACCAGTCAACAGACCACTTGGTTGAAATATATCACCTTCAAGGGTGACACTTGGAGTACGAACTTCTCGATTAAAAGCAACCTATGGAACATTTAATGAGTTGCTCACTATATACGTGACAAAAATAAGAGCATCACTAAGTGGGATACCTCCTTTGCAGCATCTATGGATTTGCAAACGAAAGTTGAACCAAAAACATATTCAATTGCACTCTGCATAACAAATCAGCAAGGGATGAGAAAATAATAAGAGAATAAAGATAGCAAGATATGAGCTCTAACAGAACAGATATATTCAAACAGCAAGGAACATTGCCCATGTAGAGGAAGATACTATATACATCTTGTTGCAGAAATTTAAGGTAACACCAGCAAATTATAATTTCACACAATGAGACAGGGATTGAGACAACTATAAAGGGCCTAGGGGCAACATACCTTTAGTTCCTCATCATAACCAACCAAAGAAAGTGCCACTTCTGCATTCTCCTTGCCAACCTAAATATGTAATTTAAAATCAACAAAAGTTAATGGTACTTGGCATCAAAACAAAGTGAAATGATGACAACAATGACTGACCAGTTTAACTGCAGCCTGCCTAACTCTTGGGGGTACCGTGTGTGATTGAATTTTGTTCAAAGGTATAATTGTCACTCTCTTTTGTAGATTTCCATTTTGAAGGAGTTGCTTTCCGGTGTTTTCAGTGTCTACTACAACATTATACAATTTTCCGCCAGCGGTAACCTAAAAATTCATTAAAGATTAAAAGGTTTTCACTAATAAAACGAGTTTTTCATTATTACCGAGAGAAAGAACACTTTGCACACCTCTAATGCAGTCATCGTGGCACTATCCTTTACTTTAATAAGTTTTGCCACTACACCCTTTACTTTTGATCTATCAAAGTTCTTCACAGGATCACGATAATTGAACTGAACATTTGATAGTTGAGCTGAAAGATCACGTATTTCATCTTTTAACTTTTGCACTTGCTCCAACTCAATTGCACGATCCTGAAAAAGTTATTGGGATTGAAGGTAAATACAATCATATGGGTCCAAACACAATATATAACAACTAAAAACCATCTGATTCTCCTATTACAATGTTATCACAAAATAACATTTGAATCTTTGATTAGCACAAAAAATTTAAAGCATGTGAACCTTTTGTAGAACTTCCATTTCACCGTCCTTATATGGAAGAGACTCCAAAGCCACTTTAACATTATCCACATCCTTCCTTCTAGCATTTAATTCCTTTTCTGCAGAATTAGCCTCTTCACGCTTTGACAACAATTGATGCTTTTTCTCTTTCAACTCTTTTTCAGAATGGTTAATTTTTGTCCTCAACTGCTTCAGTTCTGTTTCAGCATTCCCAACTGCAATTTTAGCTTCACCTAATTGATCTTCGAGGCACTTCTCCTCATTCCCACTGCTTTTCCCAGCTAGTACACCCTATCCACATCAATCTGGACTTGCTCATTACAAATCCATGAGAATTAAGATGAAAACAAACAGATTGAGGAACCACTTACTTGGTAATCTTTCTCTTTCTCTTCCAAACTCTTAGATAGTTCTTCAAATCTAGTCTTGAGGTTTGCTGCTCCATCTTCAGACTTTCTAACAGCTATGGCCCTTTCTTCTAGAGATTGTTTCAGATCCTCAATGGTATTATTCATCTAGTAAAACAGAATGAATTATGAACTCTAAATTTTTTGTAGTTGAATTTCATAATCAGACATTAAAGGAAAAACACAGCTCGGTAAAGGAAAGGTGGTTACAATTTTAGCATTCTTGTTTTCACCCCTCAGAGTATCTTCCTTATTACTTAACACTGATACTTCTCGCACAAGATCTTGAGAGAGCTTATCTACTTTATCTGACAAAGTTTTTACTTCCTCGCCCATAGTTGCCTCCTTCTCTGCAGTCAATTTCGACACTTCCAACTCCATTTCTTGTATTTCTCTCTGCATATTTTCTGTGTCACCATCAATCTCTGCAATCTTGGCCTTTACATGTTCGACCTCATTCACAGCACTATCTCTAATTTTCTCCGCTTGAACATACTCATAAGCAATACAAAACCTTTTCAATCGATCCAATTCTGCATTTCCATTGGCCCACTGCATGTACTGCATCCTTTCCTTCCTCAGCTTCTCCAACGCAGGCAGTATTTCCTGGTCAAGAAGCTTATTAATCTCATCGACTTTACTCTGCTTCTTCTCAAGAGTTTTCAAGGCAGATTCCTTCTTTGTCTCATACATTCTCGTCCCTGCAGCCTCTTCAAGCATTGACAATATCTCAGGTGGTTTCATATTTAACACCTTCGTGATGCGTCCTTGCATAATAAGAAAATGTGGATTGTTGACATTTAATTGTACGGAATGGAACATGTTTTGTACTTGACTAGGTTGAGCAAGCTTTCCGTTAATCAAGTACTTGTTCCTTCCACCAACCACAATCTATGCACCAATAAGAACACATTAGCCCAGCACAGAAGACTTAACTCCCACAAAATTTCAAATTGTCAAGATACCTTGTAAATATTCATACTTTCCGATATACAAGAAGATAAATAAACAAAATTTAAGCATTTCCATTTTAAAAATTAAACGAAATTGAAGTTACTCAAGAACTAACCTGCCTAGTTACAGTGATTTCCGAATGGTCCTCGTAACCAAGAGGACTCCTACTCCTATCAGAATTATCGAACACAATAGATACAGTGGCCTTAGTGATTCCGGCTTGGCCTTGCTTATAGACCAGCTCTTGCAGATTCGAAGCACGAACCTGTTGCAAATTGGTTATGCCAAGCACGAAACAGATCGAGTCCAAAATGTTGGATTTACCCGACCCATTTAAACCCGTAATCGCGTTGAAGAATGGGTCGAAACCCTGAACCACTGTTCTCGTCGCATAGGATTTGAATCCCTCCAGGCATATCTCTTTGATGTACATTCTCTGCAGAGAGTAGAAAGATCGCTAATTCGGTGAAGGCCAGTGACTGAGATGGAGAGCCCGATGGTTTCCGAGTTTCGAAACCCAGTAGTCGGCGGTGACCGGCGGCAACGGAGCGTTGTGGTGATGTTAATCTCGTGGAGGGAAAGATGAGATTTCGGGTTTTGAATCTCAGTCGACGTATCGAGACCGAGCTTAAAGAGGCGGGAAATGGTGTTTTATTCTTTTATTTATTTATTTTTTTTTAGAAGAAAATTTTGTGATTGGTGATTTAATTGGTTCGTAATGGACTTGGGACTATAAAGCACTGTTGGCGTGATTCGGGCCTAGGCCTAAGATCGTTATATGAATTTAAAGCCCATAAACAATTGTAAAAATTCTATTTTCGTTTACGTTTGGATTTGCAATAAATGTATTAAATAATATACCGATATCAGTACTGAATTTTCTTCTAAAATTGTACTATATCGATACCAGTTAATATCGGTGTCGTTTCGGATAATTTTTAAAAAATTATAAATTAGTTCATAAATTTTATAAAATTTGTAAAATGGTCTATAAATGTATTATATTGTATAGTTTTTAACTTAACTTTAAATTCAAAAAGACTAAAATACAAAATTTTTCTTCTTAAAAATTTTTTTTCCCAGTACCGATCGGTATTTACTTGTAAAACAGTATTTGACAATTCCATTTCATTTTCAGTCTGGTATAGAGAGTGCCAGTCAGTACCGACCAAAACAGAACGAAACGAAACAGAATACCCTATTTGCAATTCCAAATTTTCATTTTTAGAATAGGGATAATAGTTACGTAAATAAATAACGTTTTCAGATATTTTCAGTTGAGTTAACAACTTTTTAAAATTTTCAATTAAGTGATTAATGTTTGACAAATGAATCAACTGAAGGAGAAACGTTAATTCCGTTAATTTTATTCCAATATAAGTGACACATGTCCAAATTAGAGGTAAAAAATCTGATTAAATCCCAAACTAACTTTATTTTAGCCCTGACTTGCAACCCTTATTTTTTTCACATGTTCGTTCTCTCCTCTTGTCGTCACCACCCATTCACAACATCAACATTGTGCCATCACAAACCACCATGGGTGCCTCTTGGACTCTACTAGTTCACCACCTGCAAATATTAACATTCGTTCTAAAATCCAAAAAGATCGACACTAAACTTCACTTGAGTAGGGTGCAATCGAATGACAATCGCAGTATGAAGATAACATAGAAAACTAAAATAAAAATCTAATGTGAGTACCGTGTAAAAAAGTCGATTACATGTGCCCACAATCTTTTCTTTTCTATTGCTTGCAATTCCTTCAAATATCTTGCCCACATTAATGTGAAATGATCTTCCCAAATTTTTCCCATACCCATAAACTACAGAAGTTAGGTGAATGAAGACACCGCCATGGATGACAATTGAAGAACTATCAAACTTTCTGAATTTTCAATTACTCATAAAAGTAACTTCAGTCAATCATGTTGGGAAACCTATATCGATCTAATTGAAAGCACAACAAAAATTTAAGGTTTCCTTCACATGATCAATTTAGCAAAATTTAAATTGAAATAAAATAAAGTTGCAGACAAACCTAAATAAAAGATTTGTTCTTGCAGTGAATTATTCTCTTAACCAAACCACTGTCGTTCACGTGCCCATCCTATAATGATATCCACGGACAATTGAAAGAGAACTTGAAACCTTTTCCGAGAGGAGGCAGAGTTGTACTAGCAACTATAAGGTTGCCTCCTTTTATAATGAAAAATTCATATTTTTCTTTATATTAAAAAATTAAATATAAATCATAATTAAAGTCAAACTCTAATTATAATTATAATTTAATTTTTAATTAAATCAAATATCTCATATTTAATCCTAAAGTTTCTTAAATTTTACAATTAAATCTAACTTAATTAAAAAAATTTCTTATAATAAACTTATATGTGTAACCCATTAGGTTCCTAATATGGTGGCAACAGTCATAAATTATAATTCTAAATCATAATTAGAATTAGATAATTAAAGCTTATTTTAATTCATTTTTAATTCTCCAATTAAAAAATGTATGATCATAGATCAAGATTGACGTCTAATAACATATCACGACCACCCAAATATCAGGAATGTTAAAGTGCTTTGACGAACATAACCATGCATGGTTATAATGTATAATTTAATCATTTAATCATACAATGTTCTAATTGGAATAGAGCATGGAAATAGTATCTACTATGTTTAATCCAATCATATTCGTTCTTACTAATTAGTAAATTATTTATAATTGATATTTGAAAATTTCTTTTCAAATTTCAATTCACTATGGCCAAAGAATTTCCAAACCATCAATAATCAAGAATAGCATAACATTATCTCTAATTATTTTAGAGTGACAAATCATGTATTGATTCACACAACTATCTTCATGTAGTTCATACTATATCCAAATACTACCGATTGATCAACTTTATAAAGCAAACCATAAATAACATCAAAATATAGTAATTCTTATATGAGATAACTTTAATAATCTCAAATTTAAGGATTAATCATACAACCATCATACTTGAGGGAATCCACATATACACAAGTAATGTTTTATTTGGGATCTTCAAGACTAGGTCAGTTCAGTGAAATTATTCTCTAATAAGCATCCACACATTTGTTTAAGTGTCTTCATACTTTAATCTACGAGATCAATTACTTTATTCATAGAAAGAAACATAACGTGTATTAGTCCAACCATTTCATCAATATCCTGACTTGATGAAATTATGATTAAGAACATTTTAAAAATAATACAAAATTCTAATTCGAATTTCACAATAATAATATCATTATAATTTTCAACTGTATAGTAATTATTTCAGGGATTTTATCTTTATGATTAATTATTAAATAATTGAAAAAATAAAAAAAGATAAAGAATGTCTTTTTATTGATTAAAATCATTATGTTATATATGTGTTTACAACCAACATATTAGCTGTAAGGGCATAAATTAACAATCTCCCACTTGTACTAAAGCTCACTTATGTATCTAATACTATAACCATCGATGTGCCTATCATTTTTCTGTTGTGACAATGTTAGCAAAATTCAGTGGGCATCCGCTTTATCATAATGTCCTTTCGCTCCACTATCTCTCGGATTAAGTGAAACTTCCTAAGTATATACTTTGATCGCTGATGAGACCTTAGTTCTTTTACCTGAGCAATAGCATCATTGTTATCACGGTACAATAATATTGGATTAACAATGGTAGGAACTACTCAAAGTTCAGTGATGAATTTCTTGACCCAACCTCCTTCCTCCGCTGCCTCGAATACTGCAATATATTTAGCTTCAATCGTAGAATCTGCAATGGTTGGTTATTTCAAACTCTTCTAACTAACCGTACCACCATTAACAGTGAATATGTACCCTAACTGTGATATACTATCATCATAATCTGACTAGAAACTTGCATCTAAATAACCTCGAACTCTTAATTCAGCTCTCTATATACCATAAAAGCATCTTTAGTCCTTCTTAAGTACTTTAAAATGTTTTTAATGGTCGTCTAGTGACCTTAATTAGAATTAGCCTGATATTTGCTTATTATGCACAAAGCATAAGAAACATTTGGTCTCGTACATATCATTGCATACATGATAGATTCAATAGCAGAAGTGTATGAAATATCATCCATCTTGTTTCTCTCTTATTGTGTCTAAGGACACATACCATTTGAGAGTGAAATTCCATGGGACTTTAGTAAGAATTCCATTTTATAATTCTCCTTACTAAACTTCTTTAGCATCTTGTCTATGTACGTTAATTGGGATAATCTAAGCAACCTATTTGATCTATCTTTATAGATCTTTATTCCCATAATATATGTTGAAGCATTGGTATGTCATTTCCTACGAGTAATATGTCATCCACATAGAGCACTAGGAAAATAACTTCACTCCCACTAACCTTCTTATACACACATAGTTAATTTACATTTTTGATAAAATCAAACTCTTTGATTGTCTCATCAAAACGAATGTTCTAACTCCGTGACGTTTGCTTAAGTTTATAAATAGACTTTTGCAACTTCCATACTTGATTAGGAAACTTCTTATATTCAAAACTCTCATGTTGTGTCATATACAAATCCTTTAATAAATTCCTATTGAGAAATATCGTTTTGACATCCATTTGCCAAATTTAATAATTATTGTATACAACGATAGCCAATAAGATCATAATGGATTTAAGCATTGCCACCAGCTAAAAATTTCATCAAAATCAACTCCTTATTTTTGTCTATAACCTTTTACCACTAGTATAGTTTTGTACTTATGTACATTATCATCTATGTCAGTTTTTTTCTTAAAAACCCATTTACACCTAATAGATACAATACTTTCAGGCGCATCTACCAAAATCCATACTTGGTTAGTATGCATTAATTCCATTTCAAATTTCATGGCTTCATGAAATTTTAAAGAATCATTGTCTAACATTGTTTCTTTAAAATTAGTAGGCTCATCATCTATGAGCGGTACATTATCACTTCCTTTTTCTTTATGTAGATCTAATCTAATAGAAGGGCGATGTATCCTACTAGTGCCTCACTGATTATATGTCTCTTTAACTACAGGTTTTACATCTGATATACTAACATGAAGTTCTTATTCCATTTGTTTGATAGTTTATGTCTTTTAAACTTCTTCAAGTCCTATTTCATTCCCACTACTTTCCATAAGAACAAATTCTTTTTCTAAGAATGTAGCAAGTCTAGAGACAAACACTTTTTACTCAAGAAGATGGTAAAATTGATACCCAATACTTTCTTTTAGATACCTCACAAACTTACACTTGTCTTATTTATCTTGAATCTTATTAGACATTGAGCACTTCACATAAGCATCACATCCCAAAATCTTTAAGTATGACAACTTTGGTTAACTACCAGTCCATATCTTATATGGTGTTTTGTCAATTGATTTAGATGGAACTATATTTAGAAGATAAGTAGAAGTTTCAAAGGCATAACCCCAAAATGTAATTGGAAGATTTGCATGACTCATCATGGAACGTACCATATCTAATATAGTACGGTTTTTCCTTTCAGACACTCCATTGTGTTATGAAATCCATTGTGAAAGAATCTCATTCTCCTTTAAGTAACCCAAAAATTCGTGATCTAAGTACTCACTATCTCGATTAGATCTAAGTGTCTTAATACTCTTACCAATTTATTTCTCTACCTCAAGTATAAATTGTTTGAACTTTTCAAATGATTCAAACTTCTATTTTATTAAATACATCAACCATGTCTTGAATGATCATTCATAAATGTAATGAAATAGGTATATCCACCTCTCGTTTGGGTTGTCATAAGACCACATACATCTGAATGTATAAGGTCCAATGACTCACTAGCACGTTATCCCTTTCTAGTAAAAGGTAGTTTGGTCATCTAACCCAATAAACACGACTCACAAGTTTCATATGATTCATAATCAAAATAATATAAGTATCTTTCTTTATGTAATTTAATGATTCTCGTTTCGTTAATATGACCTAACCTACAGTTCCATAAGTAAGATGGATTTTGGTTACTTATTTTCCTTTTATTGCTATTTATGTTAAAGATTGGCCTTTCAAAATCCAGTTTATGCAAACCATTTGTAAGCATACCAAATCCATAATAAACATCATCTTTATAAAAAGAATAACTTTTATTCTTAATGATAAAGAAAAATCCATTCATGTTTAAACTAGGAATATAAATGATCTTTCTTGTAATAACTGGAACAAAATAACAATTATCAAGTTCAAGAATAAGGTCAAAAGGCAAAGCTAAACTATAAGTTCCTATAACTAATGCAGCAACTCTTGATCCATTGTTGATTCGTAAGTCCACTTCACCTTTACTCAACTATTTACTGTTCTGTAGTGCCTGCAAATTGCTACAAATGTGAGATCCACATCCGGTATCTAATTCCCAAGACTAAGAAACAAATGTAGAAATATTAACTTCAATCATAAACATACCTGAAGATGAGGCAACAACTCGGCTAATGTCACTTCCTTCTCATTCATGTTGAAGTTTATAATGAACGGACGAAAACTCGAAGCTAGAGAGGAAAGCACCAAATCAATGATTAACTTATGGTCCATTACATTACCTAATTAGCCTAATTTCTCAATATAGCCAATCATCTTTAGTACTTGTCTTTCTGCCGAAGATCCAGGCGTCATCCTGCATTGATACAGTGCTTGAGAAGTCTCAAACCTCTCTAACCTGATTTGTGCACAAAACAACTTCTAAAGGTACAGTATCATGGATCTTGCATCTATGGTTTCATGTTGTCTTTGAAGTTCGTGAGACATACTAGCCAACATCACACATGTTGCTTGATCATCATCATTTACATGAAGATTATACATCTTTTAAACATCATCAACTACATCGAAAATAGGTCGAGGTGGAATTGGAGTGTTTTTAAGAACATAGAGCTTCTTTTCTTGCTTGAGAAAAATTTTCAAGTTGTGAAACCAGTTTAAAAAATTGGTCCAGTTAGCTTATTTGCATCTAAGATGCTCCTCAAGAGCAAATTTGCACTCATATTCAGCAACTAAAAAACATATAAACGAGTGAGTATTAGTTTTACACCCTAAAACCAAATAATCAAGGACTTTAATAAAATTTGATTACTCATACTATTTAAACAAACTAATAGTTCTCGTTATTAATTCAAAAAATTATCACATGATTTCTTAGTGGATTAGGATCTCATTCTAACTTAATTGATATTCAGTTTGCTCAATAAACAAACTAAATTAAAATTAGGTAGATAACATTTATCAATCATATCTCATATGACTCATAGATCTGTTAGGCGACAACTCTTTGCCAAAACATATCTTAGATGTTATTCTTAACCCTGCCTCTAAATTAATATGATCATGAGTTTGCTCATCCAAATTACACAAATTTAGTTAAGTATGACTCGTTGTTATAAGACAAAACATATTCGGGTTAAAATAGCTTTGAATTTGCTCAACAAACCTAACAATAAACAGAATTTTAGTTTTATCCTATAACAATGGAAGGCAACTATCATGTTCTAAACATGTATTTAATATTTTAATGAGAGATTTAAAATTTTAGGTCTCATTCTAATTAATATAATCCAATTATATTAAATGCATGTTTAGATGGGCTTTTGGGAGGTCAATAAGCTCTTTTCTCCACCACAAAACCTTTTTTTTAAATGGGTGTTTGGCTGTAAAATTAAAAAGTACTTTTTTAATAGATATTGTTTTTCTAGCCGTCAAAATACAAATTTTTAATAATCTCAAATTTAGAGCTTCTCGAAAAAGCTTCTGAAATGGCTTTTTCAGGTAGATGTTTCAGATCAATTAATGAGTATTTTTTAATCTCTTTTACCCTTATGTTTTTAACATAATGTCCGTAATACCCATATATCCACATATCCTCATAATAAATTATGTATTTAACATAATGATGCGTGTGAACATATTGCAAATCTTCTTGTATTATAATAAAATGCATAATTTATTATGTATTTAACTATTTACTCAACTTAAATATTTATTTTGAGATTTATATTTATATAA
>JAOXYD010000006.1:19964235-19980369 GCA_028565735.1 Pinacopodium congolense
TCCCTCTTGTAATGTCCTATATATATGGCTGTATACTCCTATTCAAGATATAAGAAAAAGGGCAATTCTTTCCCACAGTACCTCGTTTGTTTTAAGCTCCCTTTCCTTCCGAACTACTTTGATACTCACTAAAGTGAAATGGTGGCATAAATCACTAGATTCAGATAAGTATACATCTCTTTTCCCCACTATTCTATGATAAACCTACCACCATATCGAAAAGTTAAATGTAGCAGCGCCATGTACCTCAGAAGATTTAACAGTAAAAAATAAAAAAAAACTTAATGTGCAAACAAATTTTAAGCTTCCAGTTCAGAGATTTACTTACTAGAATGTAAACATCCCTGCCCTGCATTACAAGAAACGGAAGTTACGAACTTCATCAAACAAAAAATATAACACCTTATATATATATATATATATATATATGCAGGCAATCATTAGAAGATAGCAACTTATTAAACATACCAGTTTACTAAAAACAAGTGATAAAACAACATTCAGGCAAAAAGAAGTAAAAGTAAAGAAAAGTCAATGCCGAAAGAAGAGCATAAGCATAAAATGTAATTGAGATACATAAACAACATCTATGAAGTAGACGGAAAAGCATCAGCAAGGACTAATGGGGTGTTGGCAATAGATGCATAGAGGATGAGTAGAATACCTTTCTCTCCTTTTGGATTTCTGATACCACTCCAACAATTCCCACTAATGACTTTGAGCTTGTAAGATGTACACCAAGAACACTGCAAAAGAGTATCCTAACTCAGAAATATGCAAATCCCAGTATAACCCCAAAATCATTTGTATCCTTCAGACAAAATCGACAGACTATTTTCGATTGTGAGATATCCCAATTCAATCAGGAAATAATGAAAAGCCTCCGTAAGTAATCGAATTAGGAACATGAATTTCATTTTACTCACTGAAGAACTAAGAAAAACTCAAAACAAATTATGTAGCAAAATGAGGTATACGTAAAATGTTTGACCTTACTTGAGCTTCCTCTTTGTAGTGGCCTCTACAACCCAATCACCAATACAATTGAGATCAGTATCTCTTGGAAGGAGATCGATCTGGCAATACAAGTCTTGGAAATCAGTGAAAAAACTTTGCTACAACTAGAAACAGTCAATGCACTAGACTATTACCTTTGTCACAACTAGTATGATAGGATTTGCACCCACTAGATCACGAACACGTGCCAAAAAGCTGCCATTGAAGTCCACAATGTCAACCTACTTCCTCAGAAGATCAGCAGATATATCAGATTTTCATGCATCAAGCAGAAACTGAAGATCTCAATTTCAAGCTCGTATAATTTTTTAAAGGAAATGTATAGGCTAGCACTCACCAACTTAACAATCAAAGCTTTTTCATGGCGGAGATGAGACAACTTTTCCCTGAGCTCTTCAGCAGAAACAAACTGCTTCCCACCAGAATACCCTCCATTCCCACCAACAGCAGTTATCATGTGCCCGTGCGATAAAAGTTTACATCTTCTGCAAATAACAGTCCTAAGCTGGTGATGCCTCCTCTTCTGCAACTCAAAGAAAAGCTAAAAAATTCACAACCCCAAAATTCTGATAACAAAAACATCACGTCAATCGAAAAAGCTTCGAGATACCAATTCGTAGAAATCAGGGTCCACATAACCCGGAGCATCCAAATCCACGGTATGCAACGGAGCTCCACATCCATAACAAGAGGCCACCGCTCTATTCACCTTCAGAGATTTCTCTTTCTCTCTCCTCTTTTTCTCCTTAGCCTCCTTCAACACAACCTTTGCAGCTTTAAACGCTCTCTGCCGCTCAAGAAATCTCTCGCCGGGGCTCGGAGCCGCCGCTCCAGTTCCGTCGGGCTCCGCGATGTTGTCTGAACCCAGAACTGGCTCTTTTTGCTGTGTCTGTGATTGCGCGGATTTGCAATATATGGGGGCGGGTTTCGTATAAATTCTGAGTAATTTGACATTGGAATACGAGACACTGTGAGGTACAAAAAGAGGAGGAGATAGAAATTGGCAGAGCACTTTGGGGGCCATTGATGACCCCTGTTAGAGACGTTTCGGCCCGAAATGAAGGGGCTTTCGCTAGTGGGCAGATATTAAATGACCAGATTTTAAGAAAATATCGCACTTATACATGTTTACATGTCATTTTCACACTTAATTTGAGGCTTTCGTGACAACATAGTAAAAAAATGTTCACTTTGATGGAGCTTTAAACGAAATCTTGAACTACAAACAGATAATTAATTGTCCTTAATACACTTTGTTTAACTGTTACATTCAGACAAAGACCTTAAAAGAGAAACCAATGTTAACACGAACAGGAAATACAGACGAAACAATCACGCTCCAGTACTCTCGGAAATCCCTCTAAGCGAGTCAGGAGCTTCGGTGGGGAACACAACATTGTCATAGAGAAGCCCTGCAACTGCGGCTCCGACCAAGGGTCCAACCCAATAGACTGCTTGGTTTCTAAACTTTCCGGCAATGACTGCAGACCCAAATGCACACGCAGGGTTCATTGAGCCACCTGAGAAGGGGCCAGTAGCCAACACACAGGCTCCTGCTGTGAACCCAATCGCTAATGGTCCGATGGCTCCCAATTGACCACGTCTAGGGTCCCCAGCGGCGTAAACAGTGTACACCAATGCGAATGTAAGCACACCTTCAAGCAAAGAAGCGCCAAACCCTGTCATTTCTTCAGCTATTGCATAGACAGGAACATTCTGCATAATGAATGATTATCAGATGAGTATAATGATGGTCCCTCGAAATTCATTCAAATGTTGTAAAGTTACATTAAAGTTCGAATCTTGGTAAAGATTGGCACTTCTAACTTGGTTTTTCTTTTTGTATTTAAAGGCAAGATTTTGTGTTCTTAGTCCCCGGCAAAGTGGAAGAAACATGATCACCTGCGAAACAGTGACAACTCTGAGGAGAAGACAAGCCATGACAGAAGCCAACATTTGAGAAATCCAGTACAACAAAGCAGTGGGGACACTGATGTGGCCTCCAATGGCCATACCAAATGTGATAGCGGGGTTCACATGCCCACCAGAGGCTGTGGCGGCGATATAAACAGAAGAGGAAAGTGCAAAAACATTCGCAACTGCAACCACCACCAGACTCGACGGATCAGTTTCTGCGGCATTTGGCGTCAACTTCCCTGAAACCAAACATCAAAAAAGGCCGATAGAACAATTTAATTCCTAATCAATGTTCCTGTATCGTCCTGTAGTTGGTAAGAAAAAAGCGTTGTTTTCACTTCTAAATACAAGAATTCTTAAGTTTCAACATGAACATAATTCTACGCTTACGTGAAGCCATGGAAGAACCAACCACGGCAAAAACATAAAAGAACGTGGAGATGAACTCCGCGAGATAGGATCTGAGAGCATCTGGAGTGACAGATTGCTCGAAACGGGCTTTGAGTGAAGATGGTGCCATTGTTACAATGAGCAAAAGGAATTACAAGAACGATTTCAGGGTTTTATTGGATAACAACGGAACTTTTCTGCAGATTACTTGAAACTGCCACCGTTACTGATAAGGATTAAGGGAAGTTGGATATGGAAGAGTGCACGTATATATAAGATATATATGATCGCTGGAGATACAACTCTTCGTGGAAAGGGCTTAAAATTCGAAAAGTAACCACCATGTCCCCTCGTGGTAACGTGAAAACTGAAACGTGATGTGTTCATTTCCAGGTTTTGCTGTTCATACCGTTTTCCAACTGTCTGAAATAACACCGTGGAGGAATTTCGCGTGTTACTGCAACCTCTGTTGTATTCAAAATTTTTCACTTGAATTTTTGTTGCTAGCAGTATTCGATCAATTCAACTAAGTTCAGTTATTTTTTTATAAATTATAATTAATTAACTTTTTATAAGTTGCGATTGATATTTAAAAAAAGAATATAAACTGTATGAATATAGCAATGTTACCATGTAAATACGATAAAGGAGTCAAAATTTTTGCAACTCACCAATCCACCAATGCTTACATTGGTCGAATCGTTAAAATTAAAATAGAATCGGTTCTCCTCTTTTTTTATTCACCTGTTTCATCTCTCATTCGGCATTCCTCCACCTAAAACCTCACGATCTGTCATTTTTCCTACAAATCTCAGGTATTTATCTTCAAACTTTAATTATTATTTTCATCTCACTCCAATAATCAAATTATTCCTCTCGAAACCTCAAACAATCTCAAAATATGCTTCTTCATCCAAATCTTGCATTTTCTCTCTTCTCCATTGAATTTTCAAGTTTGAAGCTAGATTCCAACACGGGGAAGCAAGCTCTAACATCCTTTCTACGTTTAGATTTATTTCCATCAACGAATTTGAAGAATTTCAGTTAAAATTAATAAATTTATGAATTTCTAGATTTGAAAATTTTAATTTCATCCAATTTTCATGCAATTAGTTGTCAATTAATGTTCAATTCATCATTTATAATCATTATACAAGTTGAATTTCATATGAATACATATAAAATTAAATCAATTTCAAATTTGGATAGAATTAGAGGTTCAGATTTATTAAAAAAATTGGTAAAATTGTGCAAAATTTTTCACAATTGAATATATTTTCATAAAATTTTATGTAAGATTGATCTAATAGAATCATCAATTATATATGATTTTGTCCAAATAAAAATTTTTTATTTTAGGCTTGTAGAAATTAGGCCTTTTTCAATTTCTAATGAAATTGTTCAAAGTTTTTCATAATTTCATGTATTTTCAAAAAATTAAAACTAAAATTAAACTAGTAGAATTTTCAATTGTATTTAATTTGATTCAATAGAAGTTTTCCCGTTTTAAGCTTATAGAAATTAAGATTTTTTTCAATGTTTAGTGAAGTTGTTTAAAATTTTTCACAATTGAACGTCTCTTCATAAAATTGGAACTGAAATTAAGTTACTTGAATCATCAATTGTATTTGATTTAGTTATATTTATGTTTTCTCTAATATAGGTTCTGACAAAATTTTTGATTTTTTTAGAATTGAATGCCTTTTCATAAAATTTAAAGTAAAATTAAGTTAGTTTAATTATTAATTAAATGTATGTGATAATTCTTTATTAAATGTATATAATAATTTATATTTGTTTACTAATTACAATTAATTTGTTGTACTAAATGCCTTAATCAATTACATTAATTTTTATAAGTAAATGATGGGAAGTTTAACTTTAAGTAATCTTGGTGATATTTAAGTCCCATACGAAAGATATGATGATCCAACCTAGGATTATGGATAATTGTTTCTAACATAAGGAACCAAATCATGTTTAAGAGTAGAGGAATCATCAGATTAAAGAGACATTTAACTGTAATTAAAGATAATGTGAAACCTTATAAGAAGATAAGCTATAATGTGAGATAACAGATGAAAACTTTGGTTAAAGAATATTAGGTTGAGAAAGATATAAGATAAAGATTAAATTTTGAAATTGTAAGTGTGAGTTCATTGTTCCGTGGTGGACATGGCGATGATATAACTAATAGTAGTGAAGTTGCTACTTCTACACAATAAAAAAGGAGTAGTTCAAGTAGTAGTGATACGAAGCAAAAAAGAAATAGGTATTTTATGTTTTTTTTTCTCTAAAAATAACTCTTGGAGGTCAACCTTCAATTTGTAATATATTGCAAGTAAGAGAAGTAGCTCACATTATAGATGTCTCAATGACTAAATGGTAGTATGATATAAATATTTAGCGCTGCTTAATCTTACTGTTATTAGATTATAATGGATGTTATTGCCTTTTATGATTCAGGATATAAAGCTCGTTCATTTGAAGATTATAAAGGTAAACTTATGAGTAATTTTATTACTGAAATTACAAATTATTTGAAGAAAAAAAGGAATGACATAGGATACTTATGGGTATTTAATCACATATGATGTTTGAATTAATAAAAAATAATAGTTTATTATAAATTTCCTAGTTTATTCTCTTAAAGAAACTATATTTTTTAAATCAATTGATGCATTTAGCCTTGTAAGGAATGTTGATACTCTGCTTGAGTTTTTTTGATAAAATTGTGAATGAAGTTATATTTGAAAAATAATATTTAGTTCATCACAAACAATAATGCTACTTATAAATCAGTTGAAAGAGGGTTACATACTATGTATAATTCTTTCTTTTAGACTCTGTGCACTCCTCATTGTCTTGATTTGATATTGAAAAATATTGGTGATACCAAATTTTTTTGTAATAAATGAGACTGTACAATGTTAGTGATATAGCTTATCCCATTCACTTTTATCCTTACCCTACACAAGACGTGTTTATATTAAACTCTTATTTATCTTGTATATAGTTAGTTAAATATATTCAAACTAGTAGTTTATCTTTATCTAGATATAATTGTACTTGTATATATATCTTTCACTGCCGTAATATAAGTTGAGTTGATTCTTGCCTTCTACATTCACATGGTATCAAAGACATGAATTGTATCTCTAAAACACTAAACCAGTAAGTCATGGCAAATCAATCTACTCCCATCCCCACTAATATCAAATATGTCTTCTCTGTAAAACTAACCACCAAAAACTATTTATCTTGGAAAACTCAATTCTCTCCATTATTAAATTACCAAAAATTTAATGAGTTTATTAATGGAACCTGTCCAACACTACCTAAAACTATTCCATCTTCCACCAATTTTTCTCAACAAGTTTCTAATCCTACCTATGATGAGTGGTTTAGCAAAGATCAAATGCTTCTTTCGTGGCTTCTATCTTCTCTTATTGAATAAGTTTTTCCTTATATCTTCGGTCTTGATTCCTCTTTTTCTGTTTGACAAGCCTTAGCTCATACTTTTGGAACAGTCTCTCAAACTAGGCAATTACAACTAAATATTGAGTTATAAAAACTTAAAAGGAATGATTTATCTATTTTAGAATACCTTCACAAAGCCAAAAGTCTAGCTAATCAATTGAGTCTTACGAGAAGAACACTCACAACTGCAAAATTCAATGCTATTGTTTACTGTAACATTAGTAGTGTATATCATGGCATCATCACCGCCCTTAATCTTTATCTTAAACCTATCTCGTTCCATAAGTTATTTGGTCATCATGTTGCCTATGAAGTTCTTGTCAACAAATCACATGAAATACCATTTGCCAATGTTTTATCACACCAGTCTCTACTCTTGCATATGGTAACTCTGCTACCCCACCGCAATTTACTACACTAAAGTCTTCTTCTTAATCTTAATACATGCATTCCAAAGGCCCTTTCCAAATCTGTGGACTTCATAACCATATTACATATCAGTGCAAACGTTATTATGCACCTCTTCAAGGCTGAATGCCACAAGCTAATCATATTTCTATGGTGGTTTTTATCTGTCTCATGGTTCTTCAACTACACCTCCATATCCTACTGCTTCACCTCAGCCACTTCCCTGGTTTCTTGATACAACAGCCAATTATCATGTTACTCCAGATGTTTCCAATCTTCAACTTCCACAAAAGTATTCTAATAGTGATAATCTCCATGCAGGTAATGGTCAAGGGCTTAAAATTTCTCATACTGGTAATGCTTTTCTCCCTTCTACTAATTGTCTTTTAGCTTTAAAGCAAGTTCAAAATGTCCCTTAAATTGTTAAGAATCTTCTATCTATTCAAAAATTAACTGATGATAATTCTTGTTTCTTTGAATTTTGACCAACCCATTTTATTGTAAAAGATCAACTTACCAAGAAAGTTCTTATAGACAATAAGAATGGGCAAGGATTTTATGCTTTGCATTCCAAGTCCCTCAAATCGGCTATGGTTGGAGAAGTTCCCTCTCTTCAAAATTGGCATTCTAAGTTAGGCCATTACACATTCGGCTTGTTCACCAAATTATAAAAAATAATCATTTACCTTGTTCTAGTGTTACTAAAGACCCATGTTCTTTTTATTTTCAAGGAAAGCTATCTCGTGTCCCTCTGGCTACGATAGATCATGAAAGTAGAGCATTGTTTGATATTGTTCATTATGATGTTTAAGGGCCCGCTCTTGTTTTGTCCAGTTTAAGCTACATATACTTTGTTCTCTTTTTTGATGATTTTACACAATTCACATGGATTTATTTTTTAAAATAGAAAAGTGATGTTTATTCTATCTTTATATCCTTTGAGCAACTTATTTCTTGTCAATTCAACTCTAAAATAAAAACCTTTCATTCATATTGGGGCGGGGAATATAAAAAATTACATAAGTATTTTTCTAGTTATGGTATTATACATCTATTGCTTGCCCTTATACTCATGAACAAAAATGGAATTGTGGAATGTAATTCCACCATATTATTGACACTGGTCTAACCTTGCTTGCTCAATCCAATGATCCATTTAAATATTGGACCTTTTCCTTTTTGGATGCTATTTCTTGCATTACTGTCCTTCCAACTACTGTACTACAAGACCGGTCTTCTTATTATCTTTTGTGTAAAATTGTTCTTGATTACAATTATATGCATCTTTTTTGTTGTGCCATTTATCCTCTCCTCCGTCCTTATTATAAGAAATTACATTTTAGTACTCAAAAGTGTGTTTATCTTGGTAAATCTCCTTACCATACTGGATTTAATTGTTTTGATATCTCCTTTGGCCACATCTTTATTTGTGGGCATGTTAAATTTGTTGATAATGATTTTCCCATGCATCTTGCCTCCCTATCCCCCTTTTTTGTTCACCAAAGGTCATCCTCTCCATGGCTTGTACTCACTCATGGCTACAAATTTTCCTTGTCGTTCCCACTTTTGAACTTAGGTACGTCTCCTCTTTCCACCTATTCCCTTCCTCCTACTTCTACTTCTACTCCATCACCAACTCTTTCTTGAAGCCCCTTTCCAATCTCTGTTCCAGCTAATACTCCAAGCTTATATTTAATTGTTGATCTTCTTTGTTATAACATCCACCATACTCCTCCATCCCCACCTACTACCTCTTCCTCTTCTCAAGACCTTTCTTATCTTATGATCTTACATCCTTTCACCATGGCCAAATGACAAGCTTCTTCTGCTTAACTCCGCACCTCACCAAACTATCTCTAAATTGAACCTCACACATATAACCAAGCTAAACCTTTTTTAGAATAGAGAAAAGTAATGTTAGGTGAAATTGCCACCCTACATGCTAATCATACTTGGACACTGGTGCCTCGTCCTTTCGGTGCCAATTTCATTGGAAACAAAAGGGCACTGTAGTGCCATTATATCAAACAACGTGCTGATGGCACTATAGATCGCTATAACGCTCTCATTGCAACGAAAGGGTTCAAGCAGTAAGATGGCATTGATTATTCTAAAACTTTTAGTCATATTGTTAAAAAAACAACTATTCGCATGGTATTGATCTTATTGTTACACATGGATGGCCACTCCGTCAATTGGATATATCCAATGCCTTCTTGTGTGGTTCTCTCAATTATGACATCTATATGGAACAACCAGTTGGTTTTCGAGATGCCGCCAAGCCTACTCATGTTTTTCATCTCTAAAAGTCTCTTTATGGTCTCAAGCAAGCCCATTATCCTTATTTTCATCACTTACATAAATTCTTATTAAGACTTGGTTTTGCTTCTTCCAAGGCTGATACCTATCTTTTTATTCTGAATATTACTACTGATAAGTTGTCTGTGCTTGTTTATGTCGATAATATTCTTGTGACGGGATCAAAGGCCACTCATATACACTGGTTTATAGATCAACTTAAAAGTAATTTTTCAGCCAAAAATCTTGACCCCTTCATTATTTCTTAGGTGTTGAAGTCCATCCTCAATCATAAGGTCTCATTTTATCTTAGCAAAAATACATTCTTGACTTGCTAGCTCACATAAAAATTTCAGATACTAAATCTTGTAAGACACCTATGGCTGCTTGTCCACCTCTCATCCAAGTATCTAACATGCCTTTTGTTGATGCTGCTCTTTATAGTCAAATCGTAAGTGCTCTTCAGTATTTAATACTTACTTATCCAAATCTTGCCTTTTCCATCAATCAATTGTGTCAGTTTATGCATAATCCTAATGAGGATCATTGGAAAGAGATAAAATGATTACTTTAGTATCTCAAATATACAAGTTTCGACGGTCTCTTTTTCTCCAAAAATTCCTTTATTACTTTGCAATGTTTTATTGATAGTGATTGGGGCTGGTGTAGGCGCTCAATGAATGGCTATGTCATTTATCTTGGAAATAATCTCATCTCTTGGGCGTTCAAGAAACAACTTACCATCGCTCAATCGTTCACCAAAAGTAAGTATAAAGCCTTAGCTCATTTTGCCACTGAAACTTTATGGCTTACTTCGTTACTCAGTGAGCTTAGTTTTAAACCTGCAACACCATCAGTCTTGTTGTGCGATAATATAGGGGAAATTTACCTAAGTAAGAATATAATTTTCCATGCTCGAACTAAGCATGTGAAGTTAGATTATCACTTTATTTGTGAATTAGTATTCCAATAGAAACTTCAAATTCAATTTATCAAGGGTTTGGATCAAACTATTGACATTCTCACTAAACCTTTAGGCATTGCATTTTTTGATCACTATAGATCCAAGCCGCAGCTTCACCGTGTTCTGTCATCAGCTTAAGGGTGGATGTTAGTGATATAGCTTATCCTGTTCACTTTTATCCTCATCATGCACAAGATGTGTTTATGTTAAACTCTTCTTTATCTTGTATATAGTTAGTTAAATATATCTTTATCTAAATGTAATTGTACCTGTATATGTATCTTTCACTACTGTAATACAAGTCAGGTTGATACTTGCCTTTTGCATTCACATACAAAAGGTAAAGAAGATAATAAATTTTATTTATAATAGTACATAGGTACTAAATTTGATGAGTAGGGATTTTATAAATTTCTTATCACTTCAGAGTTTTATACTAATAAAAAATGAGTTAAGATAGATATTTACAAACGATTAGTGAATTAGCTCTCAACATGTCAAATCAATGTCAAATTGGAGATTATAAGAATTATACTTGAGGATAGTAAATTTTATTGTTAATTTGTGATCCGAATTTATGAGCCTTTAATTATAATATTTGATCTAACAGAATAAGCCTACAACAGGATACCTTTATGATGCCATGTAAAAGTTGAAAGAAATGATAAAAACTAACTTGAAGAATAAACCTTCTTTGTACACTTCTTTCCTTTTTGTTATTAATGGAAGATGAGAAAGACATTTTTACTCTTTCTTGTTTATTGCTAAGACATTCTTCAATACAAGTATTTATTTTAGACCTAATTTAATTAGAAAATTGAAGTTACAAAGGAATGTCGATAACTATCACTGCAATTGTTGGTCATGAGATGATGCAATATCTCTTTAGCTCGTAGATTAGGGCATATGAGGATGCTTATGCTGATTTTAAGTTGCCCGTTACAATACGATAAAGAGATAAGCTTAATCTAGATATACATTTATTTATATTTGTTAATTTTAAAAAATTAATTAATTATTACTTCATTTTATTTATAAGATTTTTATTATTGTCTTATAATTATTTAATAAAACCATTTTAGAAACAGTGTTTTAAAATTACAAAAGTTTGCAATTTGAATATTTGAGTCAATGTGTGAGTGTTAGTGGATATGAAAGGAATTAGAATACATTTAAGTTCATCCATTCCAAGAAAAGGAAGAGATTAAAACAGAAGATATTAAATGATTTGATTTTTATTAGATACAATTTAAAACTCTGAAAACGGTATGTTATATTTTTATTGTCATTTAAGTTCAATATGTACAACATAAATTTCATTAATAATTTTATTTTCTTTGTTTATTATGACTCTTAATAGAATAAGTAGTTTTATAGATCCAATTTACTTAGATTAAATTGATGTTTTAACGAAGTGAGTTTATGAGAAACCAAATATTTTAAAGGAGAGTGATTTAGAAGATAATCTTGGTTGGGTGAATATTAATATGTCAGGTGATGTAATGAGATTGGATGACGGTAATAATAAAACTCCTTTTAATAATGAGAACTTTGTACCATACAAAAATTAAATCAATTACAATTTGAGTGGATATAATGTAAAATGACAATTAAATTTTGTTCTCTCTCCTTTTTAACTTACATTTGATATATATGTTAAGTTCTATATATACTATATAAATATAAAATTTCTAGCTTTAAATGTTTTTATTTCAAAGTTTGATTATGCATAGTTTTCATGTAAGATTATTATGCTTGTCGTAATCATTATTTTCTAATATGTTATTCTTATTTTATAATATTTTGATACAATTGATTATAGTTTATGAATTGGTATTATTTTAAGATGTTTGATATATTATCCTTAAATTATAATAGTTTAATGTATTACTCTTTTGTTATATTAATTCAAATAGTTATTTATTTAAAAATTAATAAAAATAAAAATAAAATAATTGTTAATATATTATATTTATTGTATTATTATTATTTGAGATAAGCTAAAGTAAAATTAAAAAAGAAATGTATAATACATATATATAGAGAGACTATTCTATAAATTTTACAAAATTTAAAAACTATTTCATTATTTAAAAAAGGACCTGATTACTTGTTTGATTAATTCTTATTTAATAATAATATATTTATTATATGACTTACAAACTATTGATAACTATGGTTTGTCGGTTATATATTTTTTCTTTAAAATTTTTTTTTATATAATATTCAATATTAGTTGGTAGCAATACACTATCGTACTAAATTCGGTATTTCGATGCTTTTGTATTCCAATTTTTAAAAATTATTTTAAATAAAATTTAAAAAATATATAATAATCAAACACCAGCCTAGAGGGTCTTGTTCATTGTATCAATTTAGATTGTTGAATATAGAATTTATATGTATTTTCTTACAAGTGGTTCAGGTAAAATAGATTCATAAAAACCAACCTCGGAAATTCAAATACATGATGAACAGAGAAATAAGAAAAAAAGTCTACTCCTAGTTATTAATGTTGAGTTTGGCAAATGGTAATGACGGCCTCGTCAATGGTCGGACCTCTGTCTTGAAGATCAGAAAACAGAGCTTGTCCACAGAGAAGTACACAAATCCACCACTTGTGTGAGTCACAAAGGATCCGAAACTCTTCCCTACAATGCAGTGCCACGCCGGACCATAAACACTATCGAACTCCTGAAACACAAAATGAAGATTTACCTGAAACTCGAGTTTGAGTTGCAATTCCTTAAAAGAGGAAAGGCAAACAACAAAAAGAGAATAAAGAAGGTAGCTTTATCAGTGAATTTGACACACCAACTTCGATTCTCAGTTACCAAAATTTCAGCGACTTCTTAAAATGGGTATCTCTAAAAAGTTGATACTTTGTTCCCGAAAATAAACTTTTTTCAAGAACAACACCAAAGTTGCAATCTTTAAGAGAATCTGATGTTCAAGTCTGGGACTAGTTGAGACATTGAGAGCTGGATGACCATTTCAGTTCACTAAAGCATGAAACTTTCGCAAAGATTTTCGATACCTTCTTCAGAGACATAGCAATGTGAGTGGCATTGGGTCTCTTCTCGAGATTGGCGTCGAGTAGTGCTCTGGTACACCGGAACGCACGTTCCTGCATTGGACAAGGCATATCCGCTGATCTCAGCCGTATATTCAAATCTACGGCTATTGCGGCGAGCCTCACCTCGCCTGACGGAGCTTTCATAATGGGAGGCACAGGTAACATGCGCGTGGGAGGACACCGCATGACTTCCCTGTTAAACTCCTGTCTTCGAAGCCTCCTTCCATTCTCTGGTTCGGGTCTTCTCTCCATGAGATGTAAGCCGAAACAAGTCAGTGAGTCCAAAGAAAGGCGGTGCTTTTTCAGAGAGAGGGAACTTGTCGATTTGTTAAAGAGCGCTCGAAAATGTTTGAACTGTTACTTTGACTAGGCCAGTGTCGGTAGTCGTTGGATGATTGAAATAGACAAGCAATTGGGACAGGGTTACTGGTGCTTTTTGTGTGTTATGTGAAGCAAAATCAGAGAGTGAGATAGGGTAAAAGATTCGTTCAGGTACGAATACAGAGGCTACAGAATACTAACCAAAGTTACCTTTTTACAAAGACAAGGCACTTAATGTTTTGTTTTGTTTTGGTAGCTGGTAGGCGAACTTTTCTTTTCCTGCAACCTGATGACAGAAGAGAAGAATAAGTACTGACTCAAGTCTTGCTAATATCTTCTATAACAGGATATAGGATTAGGGATCAAGTGACATTTGGAGCATTACCCACTTGGACGAAGATGGATACATGAAACGAATTAACTGTATATCCGCATAGAGTGTGTAGGGGGAAAAAAAAGGCATATATTAGGTATAAACTACACCAGTATGAAGGTATCAATATAATCAAAAGGTAACATCTCCAAAGAAAGAGAAAAAAAAAAAACAGAAACAAGGATAATGAAAGTCGATGAGTGTCTTTTTTATTTTTCATTTTGGTTATGAGATTCCAATTTGTGTTGTGTTGGATTTCATGATGCCTGCATCTCCAAACTGGCGCCTTTCTCAGTGGATGGGGTTGGCTCCATGCTTTCCTCGGCACTGCTCATCTCTTGAACCGGGGGAGGATTAACAATGGTCATTGGCGGGGCATAGTCATCTGATAGACGGCCTTTCATCTCCCTGTGCTCCTGGCATAACGCACACCAGTGCATAGAGCAGTGCACCAGGAATGGATAACAAGGCGAGTTCTGTATTCCACAAAACATCACATATAAGTAAGCTGCAAACTTTTCAAACAGTATTATGCTTCATTCATGCGTGAAAATTCAGATGTCCAGATCATATATCTCGTATGCTCAATTCCACTATTGATATAATTCCATTGTGCCAAACAAAAACTTTCAGGTTCTAACACCTTATTCTACTTTAACAAGCATGGGGCTCAGACTGTTGGCTTCCAAGTTGATTCGACGACCAAGCTTTAACCTTATGAAAACTAATTATACAGACCAAAGATACAAATGATTAATGACAATGGTAAACATTATATTAGAACTGAGAAAATACTAATCACAACAATCTAGATCTCACAATACTGAGACAGCAAAGTACAACTTAGAGCAGGAAGCAAACTAAATCAGCACATGACAATGTTATAGTTTGAAGGTGGCAGTGGCAAACAATATGGCGATCAATATCCATTTGGGCAGTTGAACATCTGCATAAACCTGTGAAGGGAATCAGCATAAGCAGCATCAAGATTACCTTAAGATGATATTTTTTCTGTAAAGATTCCCGAGGAAGACCAGTAAATAAGCTACACATCAACCAACCAACAAGTAAGCCCTCACAAATAAAAAATGATGTTCTCGGGTCAATGCCATGGAATACTGCTGTTGCTGCTGCTAGTGCAATGCCACCTTCAATACAAATGGCATGACAAATGCATGGTATAGTCCAAGGAGTATCATTTCTCAACTGCTCCACATTTCGACCAAATAGAACACAGGGGCAAAACAGGCCCATCCAGCCTGTAGCAGAGACGAAAGGAGATGCATATCCCCAAATCTTTAGAGATACATTCTTCAAGAGTTCAACGAAATTAAAGAGGTCAGTCACAAGAAATCCTCATAGCAGAGCTAAAGCTAACAGCCATCTACATCTAAAGAATTTTCTCAAGCTAATACGTTAATTATTGAATTTGAAGAACTCGAAAATTATTGGCATCTAAAGATTTGCTTAAACTATATAAGGACGCATGAATGAGACAATTGAACCAATTGAATTTGCTTGCTATGACCTCAGATTGACAAGAATCATCAAGATATAAATACAAAATTGAGACAGAATAAACCGTAAAAATATAAAACAATATAATAAAAAAAAACGTACAACTTTCAGTATCCTCCGCACAGCCAAAAATTCCAGTACTCCAAGACTCATCCGCCCGAGGCGCAAAGTCTTGAGGCAGTGGCTGTCCACATTCACGGCATTTCCGAACGTTCAACTACCCAAAAAAATTATTTAAAAAAAAAAAAGAAGTTTCAAAGTCAGTCATTAAGCTCCCAAACCCAAATCTGAGTTATCAGTTCCACTAACAAATGACAAATCAAATATGATCTAAAGAAAACCTGAGGAACGTCGATGGGCTGATTAAGCTCA
>JAOXYD010000006.1:19980469-19993788 GCA_028565735.1 Pinacopodium congolense
AGATTTTATATTAGTAGGTCAAAAGATTTCCAATGATAAGCATGATTTAGGCTTTGTTGATGAAAATATTTCTAAGAATTCCAAAACTATTTTTGTAAAGGGAAAGAGCTTACATAAAGAAATATTGCTTGAGTCCTCTTTTGATAATGGTTCATCATAATCTAAATTGCATGTTAGGCCATTTTTTAAGAATGCTACATCTTTATCAAAATTGCATACTAGGAAGAACAATCATGCATTCATATATGCAATTAGTTTAAAGGTAAGAAATAGTGTACATGTAACCAAAAATAGGCATAATTTCTTTAGGAATGCATGATCATTTCATAATGATGAATTTTGGACTCATGGTAGGCAAAGAGGTCCTAATCCTCTCATGTTTCAAATATGCATATGTATAATACTAGGAATGGATCATATTTAAATCCTAGGAGAGATTTTTATCAAAGAAATGACATGCATACATTTACACCTCATGATAGGAATCTTATATCTCTATATTCACATACTTACCGTAAGCATATTCTTAAGGCTAGAGGCATTTATAAATCTCATCCTAGGAGGTCATATCATCAAGAAAAGAATAGGCACATGTTTAAGTTTTATGATAGACCATTTAGGCAAAGTATCTCACATGAACCCCATATGCATGCTGATACATTTAGAAATGTGTCTTATACTCATTTTAGGCCAAGAAATATGTTTTATTCATATTCTAGGCATAAGTTTCATCAAAGAAGAGCATTTAGAGATATAAGACTTAGAAATGCATTTAAATCTTATATTAGGCAAAATGGCATGCTTCATAGGTAAAATGGCATGGTGTATTCTCATGACTCTCATATACATAACTATCATCCAAAGAGAGTTAATTTTGATATGAGAAATGCATTTAGGCATCAAGATCATAGGTTCCATGATCATATATATAATGTTACATATGTTTGTAATTTTTGTGGCAAATTTGATCATATAGAAAATTTTTATTTTGTTAAATAAAAAATGTTTAGAAAATCTTCAAAGATTTGGGTTGAAAAAGGTAGGAAGACTAACCCCCAAGGACCCAAGTTAATGTGGGTGCCTATAACAAAGCAAGTTTCTCATTTTGTAGGTCAACATACAGGAAACTAAGGAAGTGATATCTCTAATTTGAAGTGGAATGTAGAAAGATCACCATGAGCCCTCACATAAGCTTACTAAGAAGTAATATTGTTGATCCAAGTGAGGAGAAAAGGATTTGGTATCAAATAGTGATGCAAAAGGAGGTATTTCTATGTTCTTATGTGATAATATATAGCTTGACATGATTTTTAGATGTTTGTGCTTGATGTGAAAAAGATTGACCTTAGTTGTTAGTTTTGATTAAAAATGGATCCATATATTTATAGGGAGCTAATGCATGTTTAGTGTTAAAGCCATTGCGTATTAAAAATTATTTGAATGGTTTAGGAACCTTTAAAGATTGGCCTATTCTTATTTTAAGGATGATGAAGTAAAAGTGTTAGATTTTAGATCTAGGAAGAGATGTAAAATTCTCTAATACTAAAGTCCAGCTAAAAGAGTTTAGAAAAGTACTTGTTGGGAGGCAACTCAACTTTATTTTAATCTCTTTTACTTCAATTTAGTGTACTTTTGATTTAATTTGATTAAGTTACGAGCTTTAATTCTCTAGTCTTTTGATGTGTATCCTTTTAGGTTATTATGAATTTTCTTTTAAAATCCTCTTTTGGGAATCCTTAATTAGAACTTAGTGTGTTTGTTTTGGTTTTATTTAATATGTTTTGAAAGTATTTTCTTAAGCTTTAATTTGTTTTTATTGTGTGTATGTTCCTTTTATTTTAGTTGTATGTTTATTCTTTTAGTTTTAGTGATCTTATTATTTTTTTTCTTTTATCTATTTTCTTTAGGTTTAATGTGTTTTCTTTTAGGTTTCAATTAAGTTGTCTTTTTAAGGTGTAAAGTTTTATTTTGGTTCTAATTAGTGTGTTTTAGTTGTTCCTTTAAAGTTTAAGCCTTCCTTTAAAGCTTAGTCTTTCTCTTGATGTGTTTTGCTTCTATTGATTTAATTTCTTTGTCTTTTAAGTGTTTCTAGCCTTGATCCATGTTCACATTTGATGCTTAATCCATCTAGAATTGTTAGGACTTGAATTTGAATTAATTTGCAGAAGTTTGGTGTGATTTTTCATGCTTAAAAGTGCTTTTTGGGGACTTAAAATGTGGGTTATGAATGGTGAGATCTAACCTTATGAACTACCAGTTTACCCTTTCTAGGGACTTAACTGGTGGCACTTTAACGACACTATTTAGCTTCTAGCAACTGTCGATTAAGTTTGAAAAATGAACAAAAATGATGCAGATTTGCCTATCATCTTCTTCTCTTTTCAACTATGCTGTTCATCGTGTTTTTTTACCTTTCCCCATTCCAGTCATCATTTCTTGCTCATTTCTTAGCTAAATTGTGTGTTATTATAGTGAAATTATTGTATTTTTTTTAGTTCTACTTGAATTTACCATCAATTTGTCCTAAAACTTTGTATTTTTATCCAAAAATCTCTTTGTACCCTTTAATTCTACTATTTACTCCACCAAGTATTCTTTTTCATTTTCTTCGCATTTTAGGGCTTCATTTATTAGATTTTGGTATCTTTATGTTCAAAATTTTATTAGCTTTCTATTGGTACCAATTTCAAGTCTAAACTCTTTCATCGAAACTTAATGAATTTTCTACTGAGAGGAATATTCCGACGAAGGTCATTAGAAAAAATTTCTAATTTTCTTGATATTTTCTAACTACGTTTGGGTTTTTTATTAAATAGTTTTTAGTCCGATGGCACTAAAACAATCTTTTAAAGCTTCTAGTTCAAGAAAAGACCTGCATTTAATAGTTCACTTTATGACTCATTCGAATGGTTTGAGATACACACTCCCAGTCAGATTATTGTCGAACGATTGGTGAAGTCAAATTTAGAGGCCAATTTTGATGTTTCATGTGTATTCCAAGCACTCTAATAGCTTCCGATCATGGAATTAGTTGGCCCACACTATCCTTTATTGGTTCGAGAGTTTCTCACGAATATGAAGGACAAGAATAACCTAGAGATACTTAATATTCAGTTTATAGTGCGAGGAACCCCCATCATTATCACTTGTTCATTTTTATTTACATTTTTAGGGGTATCAAACATAGACGATGCATATGTATTTAAGGTGGATAAGTTACCAAGTGATTCGATTACTTCCAATCCCTCTTTTTCTATTATTAAGGTCTGAGCTATTTTAGGATTGATTAGCCCTCCTAATAGACAAGGATGCCTCACTTATCAGTTGCACATTAGGGGTCGCATTGTAATAGTGCTCTTAAGTGCTAACGTGACTCCAAGGTCAAGTGAACTTAATGAAATTAGATTTACCAATACATATATTTTGTGCAAGATGCTTCATAGATTAGGGATTTGATCTTAGTCAGAATCAATATCAAGCCCCTTATGTCTAATTTACTAATATAGTGAGAAGTGCTTGCCGTGGAGACAATTATTTGGTGATGCCATGATTTTTTTTCATTCTCTTGGAGATTTTGGTATCCTAAGATAGCTAACTTAGGGAATCACTGGGCCTTTATTCTAAGTATTGAATAGCCTAAGATGAAAGCATTTTGAGTCAAACACTGAGTAATACCTCATAAGATTGAAGTTAATATGAATAAAGGAAAAGCTTGATATGTGTTACAAGCCCTGATTATAATTGTAACTCATAAAAGATTAAAAAAAAAACATAGTCAAAATTCTTCAAGAAAAATTAACATGACAATGAATCACCTCTTCCTTTTGTTATTTCTTGCAATACCACTTATGTTAGAGCCTATAATATCATTAGTAATATGTGTTGTGTTCTATTTCTTCAAACTTTTTTGTCTTTCAAATCCGAACTCAGAGCTCATTTTTATCTCTTTTCTTCTTTTTCTTCTGTTTTTTCTCCACTATCTCCATTTGTTTTTACTGTTGAAGATTAATTTGAAATTGGATCTAGATACATGGTTGTTTAAGTTAATTATTAGGAGTTTAATTGTACATATATTGGGATAAAATTAAGTATGATGCATATATAGTTTTGAGTTTATGTATGGTTTATTAATGGATTCATGTACTTAGATTTGAATGGTTGAAGGATCGTATTTTGTACTTATAAATAGCCCTTTGTATTTTGATTAAAATCATTCAAGTAAAATATAACCTCTTCTTCTAAATAATTCTCTCCTCTCTAAATCTCCTTACTTCTTAATAAAGTAGTATTCGACCTAAATTCTTTAAGAAATGGTAAATAATCGTGGAGTATACTCATTTCAATTCCCTTGCCTCAACAAAAGAAAATTATGAAACATAACATCTTCGCATAAAAGCCATGCTTGGTTCACAAGATGATTGGGAGATTGTAGAGAAAGGTTTTATACAACCTCAAAGTGAAGCCTACTTGTCTTAAAGTGAGCAAGATGCTTGGTCAAAGATAAAGAAAAAGGATCAACAATCCCCGATCCTCATTCATCAATATTTAAATGATTCAATATTTAAGGAGATGGTCGATGCAACTACTCCAAAACAAGCGGGGGAGATTTTATAAAGTTCCTTTCAAAGAATTGAAAAGGTGAAAAAGATTCAACTCCAATCATTAGGAGGTGATTTTGAATATTTATCCATGAAGGAATCCAAATCAATCCCATATTATTGTTTGTGAGTGAAGGCCACTGTGAATCAAATGAAGAGGTATGGATATATGGTTGAAGCTATTAGAGTGATGGAAAAGTTTCTTCACTCATTAACTCCAAAGTTTTATTATGTAGTTTATGTCATTAAGGAATTTAAAGATCTAAACTCTTTGACACTTGAACAATTAAAAGGCTTTTTGCAAGTACATGAAAACAAGATCAAGAAGAGGTAAGTTGAACCTTTGGAGCAAACATTTAAACGAAGGTTGTATTAAAAGATGATGTAAAAAGTAGATAAAGAGGAAGAGGACGGGGACATGGCCAAAGTCAAGGTCAAGGTTGAGGTCGAAGACGCGATTATGGAGGAAGAAATAAAGGAGATTATAACAACGCTAACAATGATGATAGAAACAATCGCTCATACAAAAGCCAAGAAAAATCAAGAGGAAGAGAAAGAGGAGGTTACAGCTCTAGTTAAAATAAAAAGAGGTATGATAAATCTAATGTTCTGTGTTATAATTGTTATAAATTTAGACATTATTATAGGGAATGTTACGGTATACTTAATCATGTTGAGGAGCAAGTCAATATTGTTAATGATAAGTAAGGAGCCGAAGAGCTTACTTTGTGGTTAGTACTTAAAGATAATATATGTAAGGATGAAAGTACATAATTATTAGACAATGGAGCAACTAATCATATATGTAGAGATAGAGGCAAGTTCATGGAGTTTAATAAAAAGGTGTAAGGCAATGTTTCTTTTAGAAATTCTTCAAAGATCCAAATTCGTGGGAAATGTACCATTATAATTTCTTCAAAAGATGGAAGTTATAGATTTATTAATGATGTCTATTATATGTCCAAGTTAAAAAGTAATATTTTGAATTTGGGGAAATTTCTTAAAAAAATTAAATCCACCTGAAATATTGTTGTTTTTGGGATAGAAATCAACATGCTCAATTGATTGCTAGAGAGTTTATGTCGAAGAATAGAATGCTCATGTTGAATATCAAGACACTTGAAGTAAAGTGTTTAAAGATAGATATGAGAGATGAAGTATGACGCTAGCATGTGAAATTTGGACACTTGAATTTTGACATACTCAAAACTTTGAAAGATAAATATATGGTAAGGGGAACACCTTTTATTAATCATCCACATCATTTATGTGAAACAGGCTTACTTGGCAAGTATTTAAGAAGGAGTTTTCTAAAAGAAGCAGTAAAAAGATCAACTAAACCTCTTCAACTTATTCATAGTGACATGTATAGATCAATCAAACCATTATCAATTGGTAAAAGTAAATACTTCTAACTTTTCATTGATGATTATAGTATAAAAACTTGAGTTTATTTTTTAAAGTAGAAATTTGAAGCATTTGAAAAGTTCAAGACTCTTGTGAAGAATGAAAGTGGCTATACAATTAAAACTTTAAGGTCTAATAGAGGAGGCAACTTCACATCAAATGAGTTCCATTATTTTTGTGAGTTACATGAAATTCTTTTTCCTTTAATGGTTCCAATATCGCCCTAACAAAATAGAGTAGACGAGCAAAAGAATAGAATAATTCTTAACATAGCTTGATGTATGTTGAAGGCTAAAAACATGCCCAAAGAATTTTGGACACAAGCTATTTCTTGTGCAATTTACTTGTTAAATTGGTCTCCTACAAGAAACGTCAAAGACCAAACATCATAACAATTATATAATAGATTGAAGCCCAGTGTTATTCATCTGCGAATTTTGGAAGCATTGCATATGCTCATGTGTAGCAATAAAAAAGATCTAAGTTCAATGATCATAGTGTTAAGTACGTATTCATTGGCTATGAATAAAATTCCAAAAGCTCTCAGTTGTATAACCTAAGCAATGGAAGGATTGTTATAAGTAGAGATGTTGAACTTAATAAAAAAGCAACAAGGGATTGGGAGATATAAGAAGAAAGCACTTATGATTGTTTCCTATAATTTGAAGATGAGGAGTAAGAAACCATAACGAATGTTTTAAAGACAACTCCACCTCCTTCTCCTAATATACATCATTCTCCTTCTTTATTAGTACATGAAGAGAGTTCAAGTGATGGGGCATGAAAAATGATGAGTATCTATAATATTTATGAACAAACAGAAGAAATCGTTGATGTTACTGTAAATAATTTGTTTTGTCTTCTTGTGGTTAGTGAACCTTTAAATTGTAAGAGATTGTGAAGAATAAAAGATGAAGGCAAGCCATGGAAGAGGAAATTAGTGAAATAAAGAAAAACAACATTTAGAAATTATCAACTCTTCCTAAGAGTCATGAAGCTATTGGAGTCAAATGGGTCTATAAGATGAAAAAGAATATAAATGGAGATGTAGAGAAATATAAAGCAAGACCCGTTGCTAAAGGCTACAATCAAAAGCGTAGGGTGGATTATGATAAAGTATTTGCACCTATTTCTCATATGAAGATTATTCTTTTGTTAATCTCTTTTACAACTTAAACAAAGTGGAAGATCTATCAACTTGATGTAAAGTCAGCTTTTCTAAATGGCGAACTTCAAGAAAAAGTCTTTATTGAAAAATCAATTGGTTTTATAGTCAAAAGTCATGAAGATAAGGTTTTGATAATGAAAAAGACATTGTATATGTTAAAGCAAGCATCAAGGGTATGGAATACTCGCATCAATAAGTACTTCCAAGATAATGGATTTGTTCATTGATCTCATGAATATACTCTTTACATTAAATCATATGGAAATAGAGATATTCTACTCATTTTTATTTATGTAGATAATCTTATTTTTATAGGTAATAACCCAAAATTGTTTCAAGAATTCAAGAAAGTTATGTCTTTATAGTTTGAGATGATGGACATTGGGTTAATGTCATACTATTTGGGCTTATAAGTGAAGCAAACGAAAGATAGAATTTTTATTTCACAAGAAGAATATGTGAAAGAAATATTTAAAAAGTTCAAAATGCTTGATTGAAGTCTAGTAAATACACCCGTAGAGTGTGGAATTAAAATGACAAAGTTTGATGATAGAAATAAGGAAGATTATACTGTATTCAAAAGCTTTGTTGGATGCTTAAAATACTTGACATGAGAACAGATATTATATTTTTAGTTTGGTTGATAAGCCGTTTCATGGAAGCACCTACCTGTACTCATATAAAAGAGGCTAAGAGCATTCTCTTCAAAGATACAATTGACTATAGATTGCTTTATATATCATCTATTAATTTCAATCTTGTTGGGTTTTATGATTATAACTTTGTGGGAGATATTAATGATAGAAAAAGTACATCTAGTTTTATATTTTTTATGGGCGATTGTGTTATTTCATGGAGTTAAAAAAAGCAACGTATTGTGACTTTGTCAAGTTGTGAATATGAATATGTGACTGCAAATTCATGTACTTATCATGCTATTTGACTTAAAAGGCTATTGAATGAACTTCTCTTGCCACAAAAGAATGCACTAAAATATGCATTGATAATAAGTCTGCACAAGTATTGACTAATAACCTAATTTTTCATGATCGAAGCAAACACATAGATTCAAGGTATCATTTTATTAGAGAATGTATTACAAAGAATGAAGTGGAGTTCAAGCATGTGAAGACTAATAATCAAGTTGCAGAAATTTTTACAAAATCACTCAAATTTAAGGTTTTTCAATATTTGAGAACAAGACTTAGAGTACAAAAGCAAATTTGAGATTAAGGGAGAGTGTTGAATATTAATTTGAAATTTGATTTAGATACATGAATGTTTAGGTTCTAGATATATGATTGTTTAAGTTAATTATTAGTAGTTTAATTGTATTCATGTATTGGGATATAATTAAGTATGGTCTATGTGTGGTTTATTTATTTAGGTTCATTAATGAGTTCATGTACTTAGATTTGAATGATCATCTTTTGTACTTATAAATACCCTTTTGCACTTGAACTAAAATCATTCAAGTAAAATATAACTTTTTTTCTAAACAATTTTCTCCTTTATAAATCTCTTTACTTCTTAACATTTGCATAGCCCTCTCTTTCAGCGTCTAAGCCTGAACCTCTTTAGCTATCCTCTAACCTTCTTTCTCTTCGTAGACTGATTTATCATCTTATAGCATTTGGAGGGACTCAAATGAAAAATTGATACATGTAATAAAAAGTTGTAGGCTATGTGTAGAGATAAATTTGTATGGAACATTAAAAGTTTATCTAAATAAAATCTCTTATTGTCATTAATAAATTATTCAATTTCATATTATATTTCGTTTGCTAGATTTATTGATTGGTTCTTGAAGAAATTGATATGTTATGCACTCAAATAACATTTTGTTTTGATGTTGTATTGAAAATAATTAAGGAGGTCGTATATTAAAGTTTTATTATGCATTTCTCTTTTCTTCTACTTTTTAAGAATTCAGGTCAAGAGTGGTTGTCGTGCTTTTTAATATAGTTTTGTTAAATTCCTATTAGAAACAATTCTTCAGTCATTTGTTAAATTCTTGTTAAGACCTTGTGTTTGCATTTTATAATGTCAGAGGTTACGATCAATGATATCAACCAAAATTCGAGGATATAAGAAGCTTAAGCACAAAGAGAAACCAAATGATACAAGTATTTAAATTTTGTTTAAAGCCTTTGTTAATTATATTTGAGATAACTCTTCAATAATTTTTTAATGCTAAATTTACATTATTAAATAATAGATCACTTCTCACAAAAGTATTATATACCTATATCCACATTTACAACATTACAAACTAGTGTTCGATTTTTTTTATAAGTTTGGCTACAAAAACCTTTATGAATTTTTGAAAATTGATAATCTTAGATGAAAGAGTTTTATTCTTAACGAAGGGATACAATTTTTATGAAAAATGAAAAAAGTCTGAAATTCTAGGTAAAAATAGGCACTGAACTTTACTTTTAACCAACTCAACAAAATAAATTAATAAATTAATTGACATACATCTTATCACTAAAAAATTTAAACTTAATAGAACATGTAATATAAAGGGCTTGTTTAGTTCCATTTTGGCTTTTGGTTTTTGTTTCCTGTTTTCCTAAATATAAAAATCGATAAAAAAATACATTAATACATCATAGAAATCGAAAAAGAACACAATACCAAATACAAAAATATAACAACCATAATAAAAAACTAAAACTCACAACTCAACTAAACATGTCCTAAATGATGGAGGCCTGTTTTATCCTTAAAATCTTTATCTTTTACTGTATGATAATATTTGCTTCTTACTGTCATAACTTTTTAGAAAATATTTAATTATTTTATAACTTTTACAAAATAATATAATTTTATTTCTGAATTCTAATAATTTCTATATTTCAATTTTTAATTTGTAGTGTTTTTATTAGAATAATTGTTAAAGGACCAAATTATTAAGGTTTAAGGGTTAATTTGTATTATTTTTACAAATGTTAGAGAGGCAAGTTAAAACCTTGTAGGAGATAAAGTGATAGGATGAAATTATTAGGGTTTAGACATCATCTTGTATTATTTTACAAGTTATATGAAATAAGTTAAATAAATTAAACCTTATTCTTTAAACATTAAAGTGTAAAATAAAAGTTATACCTAATATAAATATAAGAATATGTTATGAAAACATATAAAATTTCTTACTACATAGAGCAATCAAACATTGACGTCGTATTAATTATCTTATGAAAATATATTACTACATAGAGCAATCATACTGATGTTGTATTAATTATCTTTTTTCATTAATTATTTTTCAGGTAATAATCTTTATAAGCTCAAAGTCTTGGGAATGTTTATTATTTACTATTTGCGTCAAAACTCTCCAAACCATTCAATGGCACAATTAATAAATCTGTAAAAATAAAATCATACACAATTGGTTTTTTATATACTAGGCAATTGGATTTTTATACAGTAGGGGATGTATATGCACACAAAAAGTTACCTTTAATTATTTTTTAGGTATTAAACTTTATAAACTCGAAGTATTGAAAATGTTTATTATTATTATTTGCGTAAAAAAAATCTCTAAATCATTCTATGGAACAATTATCTATACAATAAATATATAAAAATAAAATCACACGCAATTGGATTTTTAGAGGATTTATGTACACACAAAAAGTTACAAGCAACAAAGCAAGTCCTCCTCAAAACTCTCGTCTTCACCTACGCGGGTTCCGAAGATCCTCTTTCTATGAAACCCTATCCCCTCAAATTCGCAGAACCCTAAATCCCTTTTTTTTATAATCAGAAGTCAACTATAGTAGCTTATTAGCCAAAGATTAGAGCCATCCATTATAGCCATGGACCTCCAACGAGCTATGCTAGACGAACTTATGGGTGCCGGTATTTTCTGTAAACTCTTTTTCTTTTTCATTTCTTTTTTGGTATTTGGATATTTCCCTTTAATTTTGGACTGTTGATTGTTTGATGGGTGTGTTTGTCATTGATTTAGTTTTGGGTTTTCGTTTTTATCACCTGGGTTCTGATGACTTGTGAGAGCGGTGTATTGTTTAGATCGTAATTTGACGGCTGAAGAAAGGAAAGGGTACAAGGAAATAACATGGGACTCGAAGGAAGTTTGTGCCTATTATATGGCACGATTTTGCCCACACGACCTCTTCGTCAACACCAAGAGTGATTTAGGTGCGTTATTGAAGGAAAATTTGGGGTTTGAATTATTTGGACTATACATTAATTTATTTTTTTTATTGGTATCTTAAATTCAGCATAGTTTGATTAATTCAGCTTAGATTGACTGTTTATAGATATGGGGACTTTACTAATTATGATTTTTTTTCTTATTATGGTGGCAGGGCCTTGTGATAGGATTCATGACCCAAAGTTGAAAGAAAGGTAAGAGCATGGGATGTGATGGCGTTTCTTTTGTTTCATCTTGTGGTTCTTATTGATCCGTTGGTTTTCTGTTAGAGGAAGAATATTTGCATTGTTGTTGAATTACGTGGAATATATTCTTACACTGAGTGGATTTGTTTGATTCATTTTGTTACCATTGGGATTCAACTTTGATGAAGAAAAATATCTAAGCGCTTATATTCCCTTATTCTGTGCATATATGCACTCATTACTGGGTGTTAATTGATTTCTAATTGCAGCTTTGAGAAGTCCCCAAGGCACGACACTTATCTTGCCAAATTTGAAGCTGAACTTGCTCAGCGTTGTGAGAGATTGGTAGGTTTGAATCGTCCCTGTTCCAGATTGTTGTTTTTAACTGATTTCAAGATATTGCATCCTGTTTCTTATAACTTCTTGTTTATTAAAGGTGATGGATTTGGATAGAAGAGTCAGGCGAGGAAGAGAGCGCCTTGCTCAAGGCGAAGAACCTATGCCACCCCCTCCTTTATCAGCTGAGAAGTCTGAACAGTTAGCAGTGGTTGAGGAGAAAATCAAAAACCTGCTTGGACAAGTGGAGGCCCTTGGTGAAGCTGGGAAGGTTGACGAAGCTCAAGCTCTTATGAAAAAGGTGTCTTACTTTACGTACTTGCATCCTCAACTCTGCCCTTCTATTGACCCAAACCCAAAGTGTGAGATCTCACATCGGTTGGAGAGGGGAACAAAGTACCTCTCCCGCTCTCCTGCACAGATGCGTTTTAGGGGAGGCCCTAAAACCAAAACTGTGAGGTCCTTAATCTGATGGGCGAGCCACAGCGGACAATATATGTGGCGGGTGGTCTGGCCTGTTACACAAAGAGGAAAATTCAAGAGCAAAAATCTTTTCTGAAGCAACTAATTTGTGGAACTTGCTTCATTTAAATCATTGTGGTTTTGAAAATGCAATGAGCTTACATTTAAAGATGATGTACACATTTTTAGATTAGCATCCTACACATGCATTATTTTCATAAGTATGCGAATTTTCCATAGAAGTTACTGTGTTGCTGTGTTACCATTGTTTTACTTGTATCTTAATTATTGATAATCTTGCAGGTGGATGAACTTAATTCTGAGAAAGCCCTGATTCAATCTCAGAATGATAAAGTCTTGATGGTTCCACAGGAGAAAAAAATGGCATTGTGTGAGATTTGTGGTTCATTCTTAGTAGCCAATGATGCTGCAGAGAGGACCCAATCTCATGTCACTGGCAAGCAGCACATGGGTTATGGCATGGTGCGGGATTTCCTGGCTGAACACAAGGTGAGTTGCATACTTCGCTTCTCTGAGTAAATTAGATTTGTTTCTTCTCTTTTAGTCAACGCAGAATCTTGAACTTCAATTTCAGGCAGCAAAGGAAAAGGGAAAGGAAGAGGAAAGACTAGCAAGAGAGAAGGAAGCAGAAGAACGAAGAAAACAAAGGGAGAAGGTACATGAGAGCAGCAAAAGGAGGAGTGGTTCAGGTGATAAGGATCGATATGATGATCGTGATAAAGATAGAGAGCGGTATCGTTATCGAGAGCCCAGCAGGGATTATGAAAGATCAAGAGAGAGGAATGGTAGAAGTAGTCGAGATGGAGAAAGAGGCGTTGATTGGAGGTCCAGGAATGGACGAGATGGAGGCAGGGATAAGTATCGTGGTCGAAGTAGGTCACGTTCCCCTATTAGGCATGGTAACAGGAGGTCGCCTAGAAGTCCAGTTTGCCCAGATTAGTGATTGTGTAAATCTGAGC
>JAOXYD010000006.1:20010243-20020697 GCA_028565735.1 Pinacopodium congolense
TATTTTTTATTACATTTAAATAAATTATAAATAGGTAAATAGTAAAAATAATTTAAAATAACATATTATATTTTTTAAATAAGATAGTAACTAACTGTTAGTAGAGTAGATATTTCTAATTTATTATTTGTGATAAATGCTTTTTTTTATAAATTGCCTTTTAAAGTTCATTATAATTAAGATCAAATAATTTTTTTCTTTTTCGATATAAAAATCAATATAATTAATATATTCGATAATCAATCAGTTAGACTTCTTGATTTATAATTAATTAAACCCATCAAACTGCTTGATTTATAATTGATTAAACAGGAGATTTTTTTATTAGGAAGTTTTTATATAAAATTAAACTGGTCAACTGAAAGTCTGAAAGTCTCGCCATTAATCGGGTTCAATTGGTCAAATCGAAAGAATTTTTAAAATATTAATTTTTATTTCTATAATTTTGAAAATAGAAAAAACAAAACAAATTATAGATAAATGTTTCTCTGTTTTTAAAAATAAAAATAGAAAAATAGAAAAAATAAATAAAAAAGCAAATCCTTAAATTATATTCTAATTTTTCAAAACGTTCACTTTTCTTGTCTGTATATGCACATCATAATATATGAATTAGTACGTATCATTTAATGGTAGGAGTTAATAGGAAAGGAAATCAAAACTTTTTTTAAACGGTTTTAAATAATTAAAATTTTTTGATATTTTAAGATATTAAAATTTGAATTAAATATTAATTAAAAATTAAAATTAAAATAATACTTTTTACGTTACTAAATGAGATATAACTCCCCTTCTGACCACATGAGTATCTTTAAGTTAGTACTTAGGTCTGACAAGTTATAGGTGACTTTCTTTGTTTATTATTTTTCAACGGATGACAATGAAGCCGGATCCATATTCTTTATATTAGTCTTGCACATCTGCATATGACGTTGTCTATTAATAAAAGGACAAAACTATTCAGTTTTTTTAATATATATTTTTTTTCATATCTACTCCGTTACGTGATAGAAAGAACTCCCAGTAAACATAATATAAGACGTTTCATATTTAAAAAAAGACAAATAAATCAAAATAAAAAACTTTTTTGTGTGGACTATATTAATGCCTCCTCAGATTTTTTTAATTGACGTATAAATTAGGGTTAATTACACTAATTTTTTAATATTTTGAGATTTTTTATTTTAATCGGTAAAATTATACCTAACTCACTTGAAATTTTTATTTATTAATATTTAATACTACAACTCTTTACCGTCATCCTCTCTTAAAAAAATTAAGGAAAAATTAGAAAACGAAATCGTTTTTTAAAAGGACTTTATCGCTTATATCACATAATAGACAACGTCATATGCAATTGTTGCCCATAAAACCGTCTTCTTTAACGTCTTTTATAAAAAAAACTAATAAACGTCCCTTGCATGATGTACGCAAGACACTTCTTCTACCACGAAACAAGCGTCTTCTTGATGTCATTTTTATTAGTTTTTATTTTTTTAATATAAAAATTGATAAAAAATATATTAATACAGTACAAAAATTAATTAAAAAATATAATTATTAATATAAAAATATAATAATCACAACTCAATTAAATATTTTCTAATTTTTCTTATAAAAGGTGAAAAGGTTGAAATAATAGTTTTTGAAAATTAGGGACTAAATTAAAAAAGGATTTAATTATCTTATCCCTGGTGCAATTAGTTATACAAATTATAGAGAATTTTTTTATTAAAAATATGCTAATAAAAAATAGGTGATTTTTTATTATTAAGAATATGATTACACATTAAAAAAATAAAATTAAAAAAGAAAATAAAAACATAATAAATAAAGTATTAGTAAAATATTAAAATTAATAAACAATAAAAATGAACGTCATTATCAAATTTTAGTTATCAATTAATTTTAGTGTCATTAAAATTAAAATTTAATTTTCTTATTATTATAATAAAATAAAAATTATATATATTTTGTTTGAAAAATCTTATCGGTTTATCTTTATAATATTCGTTATTATTCTATCTATAAAATAACAAAAAAGAGAATTCTATATATATATATTTATGTTATATTAGGATATCCTTTTCGGTTTAGCTTTCGCATTCCCGCAAAAGCTGACTTTCTCTCTCTAAAGAATTCTTTGTTCGTTTTTTGTTTAAATTTATACTCTCTCCCTACCCCTTAACAAAAAGTGCGTCGCAGAATATTACTGCCCACCGACGAGACCACGGTTTCTTCTTCTTAGATCGAATCAGGTTTTTGATTTCTTCAATTACTCTGTTTGTTATCTCTTGAATTCTTGTGATTTTTGTAACAAAAGAACTTTCTTTTTTCTCCTTTTTTTGGGAGCAATGTGTTCGTGTTGTGTTCTGTTTCGCATCAGTTTAATTTGGTAGTTGGTTCTGAATTCGTGGGAATTGTTTCATTTGGTTCTGCTTCTCGATGTAAAATCCGAAATGGGCTGCATTCAGTTTGAGTCTTTTTCCAGTTTACCACCAAATTTTCTTCGGATTTTTGCTTCATATTTTTAAGATTCTGTGCCCAATTCCGTGATGTTTCATTGATTGGTAAATTCCGTTTATCTGGTTAGCTTCATCTAATTTATTCTTTTGCCTTAGTTAATGACTGATCAGTTCTTCCATTCGGTTTTTGCAGGTTTTCATGGTTTTGCGCTAGGCTGCTGATGATAATTTGTGTTGTTGGGTCTGAACAATATTTAGACTCACTTGAGGTTGCTAGTTCCTCTACTTTTAAATGAGGACTTGCGATCCATTGTGTTGATAGAGCCATGCACACGTAGTCCTTATGTATGAAAATTTGGGAGCTGGTTATTGGCAAAAAGGCTCTTCCTTTTACCAATGGGTGTGAGCTATCTGGCAATTTCGACAGTTTGTACAGTTTTAAGCTTTGTGGGTCTACAATGGTGGTCAGAGTTGTCATTGGAGAAGTTGAGATCCGAGAGTTTATTTAGTTGGAGTATTATAAACCAGGAAAATGGAACCCAAGTTTATGGACTGCCGTCAGTTCCTTATGCCACCATTGCGTTACTTGTGAATACTGTATTCAATGTGTTTGTTCTACTCAATCTTTGTGTTAAGGTAAGTTTAGCCTTTTGCCGAGAACATTGGGTTTTGTTTACTGACATTGCAACCATGACCTCATTTTGGCACATAATGCTTGAGATTTTGATAATATAAGTTAGCTAAATCCATAAACAATGCAATAATCGACTGATTTGGATTGTTGATTTTGGTAGGTTCTGTAATTACTTCTGAACTGCACTGTCAAGGTTGTAAATCCGAGAGGGGATATACCAAGAATTAGTATAAAATTTTTGGTGACTTCTGCGGCTGAGAAAATATGTCTTCAATATCATGGAAGTTATGATATTTCTCTAGAGCTTAACCAATCTTTAAAAGAGACCTTCAATAGTCATATAAATTGCTCCTGATTTTTTCTTTGAGAAGAATGAATAGCTTCACGTTTCTTACCTATGGCTATATCCCAGCCTTACAGAGCTGGCTATTTAGGTTAAATAGTTTTAGAGTGAGATTTGGGAGATGCATTTCCAATATATTTTCATGCTCATTAGCTTGAGTCATATTATCATTTTCTTTGTTTCGGTGATGATAACTTCATTTTCAATGTGCAGACTATCTTCTTTGGGGAATTGTATCCTTCTGAAACCTGGAAACTAGCAGAACGGCTGATTAATTATGTTATTTACAAGGTAAATATTCTTGTTTGTAGCAAATATAATAGGTACTTTATCTTAGTCTTTTGTTGAGCCTGTGATAATACTCTAGTGGTTAAGAATTTGGTTTTTGAGCATGAAGGACGAGGAATAACCTAATTGAAACAGAAGAATTTTGGTTTCCTATTTTTATGAATCTTACAATTGTGTAATTTTTTTTTTTGATGGTGTTGAATAGGGGCCTTTTCTGCCTTTGGTTATTCCACCAACAATTGTTCATGCAGGCCTTTGGTCTGTCTGGTTTACTGTGCTATGCTCTTTAAAGGTATACACCTTGTGATAAGCATTACTTGTTTAATTGCAGTCGATTGCTAATAACTTGATTTATTGTTTTACTCTGCATAGATGTTTCAAGCATTGGCAAGGGATCGACTTGAACGCTTGAATGCATCTCCATCTGCTTCGCTGTGGACTTATTGTCGTGTTTATTCAGCATTTTTGTTGATTCTGTCTATTGATGTTTACTGGTACTCTATTGTGTCTTGATCTTTCATCTGAGATGCAAGAATTCTATGATTTTCACGGGAACTGAACTGAATTTTTTGAATTTTATGTTTAAAAATACAGTCTAAGCAATGCTTATAAACTAGTGGTTCAATATATGAATGTGAGACTGACACTGGATTAGATATTCAGGAAACTTACTTTATGGGGAATAAGAACAACTTATTTCCTTTTGGTTGTGTGCAAGTGACTTTTATAGCGGCATTGGAGGTAAAAGAGGGGAATGGTACATACTGGTTTGATGGGACTTGGGACCTATAGATTTGAAAGTAGAGTTGGAGTTCCAACTTAATGATAGGGAAGGTCTAAGTGCACTCGGGGTTGGTCTCATTTTAATTTAAGGAAAATAGAGAGCATAATTGTGCGTGGTGGTGGGGATGGCTGGGAATTGGCCTTTCAAATAAAACAAGAGAACAAAGAGAAGATCTCGTAGTTCAAATTAGGGTGCCATTTTTTGTCTTGCTTTCCTTTAGCACCTTGTTCCTTAGAGTGGTTGCTTTGCCTGAAATTACAGCAAAGTACACACAGATCAGTTTTGCTGAAAATTCATATAACATATGAATGCTTCTAAAATTTATTTTTGGTGCTTACAGGATAAGACTGTGTCTGGATGTATACAGAGTGATGAGTTCAGCCTTGGTCCTCTTATCGTTCTATGAGCCTTTAAGTGTTGCTTTTGAGACAATGCAAGTAATGTCTTTGAAACCCGTGCTAGATATTTGAATGGTTAATTATTCTGGATAAAATTTCTTCCATGATATTTTTCATTCAGAATGCAATTGTCTTCTGCAGGCCATACTAGTTCACGGTTTTCAGTTGCTTGAAATTTGGCTTTATCAATCAGCTGGGAATAACTCAGATTGCCAGAGGTTCACAATTTTTGATAAAATTGAACCTGGTAATGCTATTTCTCTTTACATGTTAAGAAATGATTGTGCTAGATCTGATTGGGCGATTGCTGCTAGTTTTCTGGTGTACAAAGTGTCTTAATTGCAGAGCCTGTCACACTTGAGGCTCTCTGATCCTAGATGTAATGCAAATTGCAATACTCCCAGCCATGTAATTCCATAATCAAAATCAGCTGAATTTTAATTCTGAGAGACTTTGGAAATACAGAATAAAACGACTGAAATAATAGTGATATCTAGCCTGTCAACACAAATAATCAGCAAAAACTGTTATACACTGGCTATTTATGAAATAAACATGTTCTACAAAAATGGTGTCATGTATCCATGGAGAGGAGAGGAACCCAACTCTTTTCTGGTCCTTGGTGTTGAGAAATTTTATTTTTCTGGGCCCTTCTGTATTATTTGAGATTATTAGATATACTTACTGGAACATATAAGCAGTCATAAGCAGTCAACCGTACGAATTTTAATAGAGTGAAAAAGCCAGTTGATTTATGTATAGAATTGGGATAATAGGGTTTCCTATTTATAGTAGGACACCAATAGCATACTTTATTGCAACTTGATTACAATTTGAGAATTGCTTTGTGTTCTGAAGAAAAGGGAGCTATACCATTCGACCTTTCTTGGTGCTCAAATATGACTAGTTTGGCTTATGCTGGTTCATTATGTCCTGCCATTTGAATATATTTTTAGTACGCATCTGATTAAATAGTGCCACTGCAGGTTCATTCTCAGAGTGCAAAGGCATTCTTATTCGCAATTTGGGGTTTTTCCTGGACATGGCAACTTTGTTGATGGCACTTGGTCATTATGTGCATATATGGTGGCTTCATGGCATGGCATTTCATATTGTTGATGCAGTCCTTCTCTTGAATCTTCGTGTAAATATTCTGTGCTCTTCTTAATTGGAACTTCCTTGTAGCATACTGCAAACTTTGTTATTTTGACATTTCCAATCTGTATGTTGTCTATTCTGCTTCTATTACCTTGAGTAGGCATTGCTAAGTGCTATCATAAACCGTATAAAAGGATTTATCAAGTTGAGAAGAGCTTTGGGTGGTCTTCATGCTGCACTACCTGATGCAACATCAGAAGAGCTACGGAAATATGATGATGAATGTGCCATCTGTAGGGTATGCACCCTTTTTCCTTTTCCTGCTTTTATTCAATTCAATCATGGAAATCAAATGAAATGGGCACGTGACAGGAACCTATGGCTAGGGCCAAAAAGCTACATTGCAGTCATCTCTTTCATCTTGCATGCTTGCGATCTTGGTATGATATTGAAACTTCTCATTAGTTCTTTGTCAATGCATTATGTTTTTGTGTGGTGTGTAACAGTGTGCTTAATATTTCTGAATAATTTCAGGTTGGATCAGGGTTTAAATGAGAATTATTCATGCCCTACTTGTCGAAAGCCACTGTTTTTGGGTAGACCTGAAACTGAAGGAAACCTTCGTGCTAGTGAAGTTTTCACTGATGAGCAATTTGCTCATCAAATAAGCGAGGAACTTGATCAACAATTTAATCCTGGACATGCCCTGACTACTGGGGTATTCCCCAATCAGACTCGAGCCTCTCTAGAAGGCAGCCCATGGAGGTTTAGTCCTTTACTAAGATCTCCATAGTACAATGGTTCTTACCTGTCTATGTTTAAGTGGCCTTGCTGCTTCCAGATGAAGGACATGTACCAACTCATAAATTATTAAAATCCCTAAGTTTTCACATTGTTCCTTTTGGGTTCCCCAGAACTGCAGGATTGGATTCAAGTTGGCTGCATACATGGCCAGGGCAGGGTATAGATGGCGCTGGTCCTTCAACTCCTATGAGTTCAGCTGGGCTGGGGAGAGTCCAGATGGTGATGAGGCATCTTGCATCTGTAGGAGAAACTTATGCTCAGAATGCCCTTGAGGATGCTGCTTGGAGCCTTTGGCCAACTAATCCCGCTCAGAATGTGTTAAATGGTTCTCATTTCACACCTCCCAGTGGCGGAACATACCTTGATGAAACTGGAGAGTTGCATTTGAGAACTGTTTTCCAGTCAGCTAATGACAACATAGCCGACATATTAGCCATGGCCGAGACAGTACGAGAAGTTTTGCCTCATATTCCAGATGAATTGATACTTGAGGTGAAGTTTGGTTTGATTCATGATAGTGTATCTGAAAGTGACACCTGTTGCTTATATTTAAGAGCGCATATATTTTTCCTTTGTTTGGATTAATAAGTGCATATCAATTTTGATGAAATAGAGGGCTAGTCTTCACAAGCTTTATAATATGGGCTTCTTTTTCTCTATGAAAAAATGATGCATGACTACTATTTTCCATCAACTGGCTCTTAGATTGGTTTCTTTTTCACATTCTTATCTTTTAGAGTTTGGTGGGAAGAGTTTCATTCCATTCAAAGAACCACTGTACAGTTCTTTTTTATTTTATGCGTGTTGAATAATTCTCTAAACATTGTGATTTAAAGATTAAATACTGTTATTGTGCTGGAATTTATGATTGTTTACTTGAGATCCTTAACATATTTTCAATTTACACATATCTGTTTGATGAACAAAACATTAACCTTTGCAGGACTTGCAGCAAACAAATTCTGTCACTGTTACTGTGAATAATCTTCTGCAATTTTGAAATGGCTCATGTTTAATTATGGGTTTCGTGGTTAACCTGTCCTCTTGTGCATGTACTGAAAGCTTGCGACTGTGCACACCTTAGTATTTCAACACTGTTGTTCAAATATCCATGACTGATTTTTCGCACCACCTTAGTATTTCAACAAAAAATTTCCACACGCCATATAGCTGTACATACACCGTTAGATGTATCCTAAAAAGGAAGGAAAGGACAGAAAGTAGAGTGCTTGTTCATATCAAGAATAAAGTTGGTACACATGCGTAGATGGATAGGTTGATGTTTGCACTTCAGTTTTTGATCCACGCCCCAGCAACAGATCACCTGATCGAGTTTGTTGGGAAATGTCAAGGGTGCCAGGGAAGAGGTACCACTGTCCACTTCCTGAGTATATAGTTTACATCAGGGAGTAATATTTGCAAAGTTTATGTAGTTCTTTTGAAATGCTGGGTTAACATGTAATTACTAGTCGAAAAACTGGTCTGGTCAATGAAAATTTTTATTCAAATCTCTGTACGGTAGAGGTTGTAATCATTATCATCTAGCTTTGAAGTTGAGTGCTTATTGTGCTTTCTTTGCTTATGGCTTGGAGTTAAATTGAAGGTTGGCTGGTGGGGAAGATTGAATCCTTCTCACTGTCTTAAAGTGTTGTAGGAGGGTAATGGTTGGCAATGAAAGGAGAGGATTGCTCTTTGTTTTAAAACTTATTATGGTCAAATAGAAAATTAGAAAAATGTATCTGATTGCCAGCTCCATGACCATGTGATTATCCATTGTCAATCATAACAATAGTTATTCTGGTGGAGAAACTGGTGATAGAAGTTTAACTTCATGCTAATGTGTTTTACCTTGAAATGTTTGTCTTGGTATGTACAGTTTCTATTCTGACGCTGCAACCTATTTGGCATATGATTCCTTTTTACCTAATTGGAAGTAGAATTTTTCCAGCAAAGTCTTGAATACTAGTTTCCAGGAATTACGGAGAGGTACTTTTGACAGGTTTATAGGTCCACTAACATGGACTTAGTGCTTTACCAGCTGCCATTTCTGTTCTCTGATCATTCATTGCTCACAGAAGTTCCAACTTTTGGATGATCATTTGTCTACAAATTGCTAAAAAAAACTTTGTGAGAAGATGAAGGGTAAAAGCATTTGAAACTTCGCAAGATTAAAGAGTCGTTAGAGTGAAAAAAAAAAAAAACAGAAATTTTCATCTAACAATAAATTCTAAACATCAGGATTGAGAGATAAGGATATGGCCACTTGAACCAAAACTCATCTGAATTTTCACTGAACATTGAATTTCAAGAAAATTCCAATGCACAATAGAAAGAGTTTGAGGCCTTAGTTATCGTTTCTTTGTAGTGATTAAGAAATTTCTGTATGGGGACGAATTGCAATATTCTACACTTAGTGCATTGAATTTACGTATAAAAACGGTGTAAAAGTTTGAAAGTACATTTCACATATGTTTATTTTTGTATGAAAATATAAAAAATATTCTAAAGTTTGGTAATATTTAAATAAAATTATAACATTTTAAATATATTTAATATAACTTTTACATTAAAAAAATAATTAAAAATTTAATCACCAAAAAAAAGGTTTTTAAAAATTTAAAGTCTTATTTTATTACTTCTAAGTGTTAAAATTTTTTAAATTTTTTCGTACAAATATTAAAATTAGGACGTAATTTTGATTTGGTGTAAAATTAACGTTTTTTTTTTTTGTCAAAGATAAATCATGGTAAGTAATAGCAACAAACATGAAGACCCGAGTACGAAAGCAAACGACAATCGACTTTAGTGGATGCTCATCATGCAAATTAAACATAATAAGACATAAATTTAACAATTAAGCACTAAATTAGGGGGCTTAATTCAACAAATTAATAATTAAAACTCTATCAATTTGACCCTAACAATTCCCCCATATTTAAGTATTTGTTTGTCCTCAAGCAAATTAATTCATCATCAACTTCATAATAGGATATAAAAATAGGAAAAATCAATTCAAAATTAATACTGCAATTATTGAAAATACTTTCTTGATCCTTCAAAAATATTGACGCAAGGAAATGTTATAAGATTAATAAATCATATCAAATAGAAAATGCATTTAAATCATTTCATTTTTTTCAATCTTCAACCTAAATCTAAAAATTAATTCCACATATAAAAGGCAAATAAACTGAGTTTAATGTACCATCTTTTTGACACTTCCATATCCTTTAAAGCAAAAATTTTTAAAAATGAATTAATTACCTAATTAATTAAATTCATAAGTAGATTAGGTTACTTCAGTCTTTTTACGCGAAGGTAAACATGTTATTATGAACAACCCCTGGTTACTTAACTGTGTCATAGTAACTCAACTGACTATTTTGTCCCAATTATAACTTCAAATCTCATATGCATATAGATTTACTATTATTATTATTATTATTATTATTATTATTTCTTATTTTTTATTTTTTTATATATACAAATACATAAGATTAGAAATAAGAAGAGTGGTTCTGCTTACTTATTTAACTAATTAAGTAATTATATATATATATATATATATTCTTTTTAGAGTTGATTCCGGTTCTTTTTCTTTGAATGAGGTTAATGCTTTAAAAGACATTACAAAATGACT
>JAOXYD010000006.1:20060742-20084344 GCA_028565735.1 Pinacopodium congolense
ACAAGATAGGAGGGCTGTAGCATTCATGGTTTCTTTTGTAACCAGAACAAACTTCACATACAAACCATTAACTATAAATTCCAAGTTCTTTTCTTAAATCAGATTATAATAGAAAATTGTTACTATAACTTATTGACCAAAGTTTCAATTGATGAAAGCTATAATTGTGGCCCTATCAAATCTAAACCAAATGTAAGGAAGGTGACTGATTATAAAAACTGAAATTTATACATACATCTTCATCATACATGCTGAATGAACCACTGCTGCTGCATGTGTCTGTCATGTCATCCAAGTCGTTAGCTCCCTGAACATTTTCTTCTTCTGGTTTCCATAGATAACGGCTCGTGAAGTAACTTGTGTCAAGTGCTTCTACTGATGGTATGAACATAGCCTGCAATAAAAGGAAGTTAATGTTTCAAGTATATATGATGCCACTAGTTCAGAATGCAAAGGATATCTAAATCAAGACAACCTTTTGCCTTGCCAGTGTATCCCAGTTAACGCCCCTGAAGAAAGGGTGTTGCTTCACCTGCAAGAAAATGACACAAGTAGTTTCAATTATTTGCCCCCTTACTGTAAGCCATAACAATGGTTGTCAAATGTACCTCAGAGGTCCCTGTTGCTCCTAATCTCTGAACTGGGTTTTCAGTCAGTAATCTGAAATTTGAAAGACCACAGATTTCAAGGGATATCAAATCAATTCTACCCTTCTGTAAAGCACCATTGAATCATATTAAGTGTTAGGTCTAGAAAGTGCATATAAATCTTACTTGTTGATCAAATCATAAGCTTCATAGCTTAACTCATCAGGCACCTTGGGCCAAGGTATGTCTCTGTTCATTATGTTGTCGAATATTTGCTGCAAATAACAGGGCCCATGAGCATGAATCAAATTTCCTGTAATTATAGGATGACTAAGGCTAAAATCATGTGCATATTAAATTTGTCCAGAGGTCAACATATTCTATTTCAATCTGAAGCACAGATGAACGAATAGCACATATAACCTTTGAGTTAGAACAGTAGAAGTTAACTAAAAGTAGTTTTAGTGATCATATTCATCATTAATGAGAAACTGGCGAATGGTCTTGGTGCTTCAAGGAGTTAGCCAGTTATGAATGTCAACATTTCTACCTGTGGAGTTTCTGCATTGAATGGAGGAATACCAACAAGCAGCTCAAACAGAATAATGCCCACAGACCACCAATCAGCAGTCACACCTTCAAGTAGGAAAGTAGATTAAGAATCAAAACCATTAAACAAAAGCTTCATCATTATGTTTTATGTTGCCCTTTTAGTATAATAGTTACTAACCGTGTCCCATGCCAAGAAGTATCTCAGGTGCCAAATAATCAGGAGTCCCTACAACTGAATGCTTTTGACGTTGTTCTCTCTTGGATGAAGACTGAACTTTTGGTTCATGATCGGCAAGTAGACTAGAACTACTAAATGATGAACCACCTAAGTCATCTGTACTGTTGATGAGACCAACCTTTGACAGCCCAAAATCTGTCAACTGTATCAGAATGGTTTAGAGACCCTTAAGAAGTGCCCAACAATATCATTGCCATTTACTAATTTGTATTTCTACCCAAATAGTAGGTTGGCTCAAGGAAACAGTTGATAGTTTTATGTAAAATTTTTATAATAGAAAGACTGATTTTTCAGGGTTTAGAAAAGATTTGCAAGATATAAACCTTGATGTGACCATCTTGACCAATCAACAAGTTGTCTGGCTTCAGGTCTCTATGAATGATATTTAATGACTGCAAATATTCCAGAGCAAGAACCTGCAAAACAAAAAAAATACACCATCCAGTGTGACTCCTGTGAAAGTTGTGTTGGTTGATAGACTAAGAAGCAAATCCAAGTAAAGGACAGTACACAATTCTACTTTTTACATCACAAAAATAAGCCCTTACAACTTCTGCAATATAAATGCGTGCCATGTCTTCATCCAAACAGCCCAAGTTTCTTAACAAAGAGTAAAGGTCTCCACCATTCAAGTACTCCATGACAAGGTAGAGATTTTCCCTGGATGTGAAGGAATAGAAGAATCGAACCTGTTCATAATCAATTACAGAGACATTAGAATAGCAGTTCACTGGCTCATGCATACCAAAAACATTTTTAACATTACCACAAAAGGATTGCGAACTGTTATTAGAATGTTACGCTCTGCTAAAATACTTTCAACAGCATTTTTACGAATCATGTCAGCCTTCTTTAGAACCTGCAAAATCATCCCCAACGGTTCCATTGGATCAACAAAAAGTTTAAGATGGTTAGAAGGTTGGAGTATGCTGATACCATCTTATTCTATACAAATAGAAGGACACTAAAAACAATTAAAGTGGTAAGAAAATAGGTGTAAGGTTATCCAGAACTAAATTTGAAGAGAATAGCACAAGTGAACTTTCCCAGAAGAAAGAAAAAAGAAATTCATGTCCATCATTGAACAGAATTAAGCTATCTATCTAATCACGAACACAAAAGAAACATAGAATAAAACTTCTGACCCTTTGCTCTATTCATATGGATGCTAACCTTTAAAGCAAATACATCACCAGTCTTCCTTTTTCTGGCAAGGAAAACTCGTCCAAATGCCCCCCTGCTTATTGGTTTCAATATCTCAAAATCATCTATACAAGTTCGATCCTTGGAACATGGATTAGGACTCGCACGCAAAGTGCGACAAGTTTCATCTTCTACAGGAGTTACTTCATCAGCTAAATGATTTGATGGGCTTTCATCTTCTATCTGTGAACACAACTGTACATACTTCTCCCTGTAAACTCCAACCAGTCTTGTATTAACAGTAGAAGTAGCAATGATAGGGAAAAATCGATTCTCATTCAGAAATCTTCTTCTTATTGACAAAAATTGGGATGGAAGGCCAACTTACTGCAGCAAATCCTCAATGCGTCTGCCAAAAGTCTCAATAATGAGTGCATCCACCTTCCTATCCTGGATAGTATATTTCAGGTCTTCTAGACGTTCAATCAGAGTCTCTAATGTGTTATAGTCATTGCCATTTATCTTTGCAATAGAACGAGCAAGATCAAGCAACTTATGGATCTGTCATGCATGATAAACAAGTTAGAATCAAAGAAGAACCAAAGAACCATGAAGTAGGGGCAGAATTAGTGAAGTACCCAGATTAAGAGAAGCAAGTGCTTGATTTAAAAATCTACCATGAGACGCTACAAAATCTATGAAGCAGACCAACTATAGACAGACCGATTGTTACTTAAGACACATGAGTCCACCATCAAGAATACTTTATCAGAATCAGATAAAAATACTAATATAATAGCCAACACGTACCATCAACCCTATGGCTTTTGCCTTTTGATGGCACAGCAATAGACAAGTATAGAGAGGTTTTCTTATAGCTGGTAAGTATGAGACATGGAAAGATATCAATCATGAAAGATAGCTAAATATATCAAAAGAAAAGCTTGAAAGCACATTGCTGTCTTAACAGATTTGTATATCAGTACCATAAGCAAATTTTTTTCCTGGTTAGATGCAACTTTCTCTTTGAAAGCATGCCCCGCAATTCATTTTATGTAAGTCTAGTTTTACCAGATGTCAAAAAAATTATGCAGAAGCAGCTTACCAAAGAGTCTATAAGTAATATCACTTCCTGCAACCTCTATAGGCCAATGCCAACTTGATGCAAACATAATATGCATATAACATCTCAAGAAAGAAGCAAATCATCCATAATAATGAAGGGCCTATGGTGTAACATCATTTTCAGAATGTTTTTCCAGGAACAACCAATACTAAAAGACTGTAGCTACTACAGAACAATATTCAACACAGCTACATACCTGATGACTATGTTCAAACTCTGTCATTGTTCTTCGTCCACTTAATAGCAGTTGAACCTGGGTTGCCCGTGGTGTTAATAACGGTGACCTTGGCGTCAAACTTCCCCCTGATGGTGTTTTTGCGTCTCCATCTGGTGTAAGAAAGGAATGTCTTTCACATGAAATATCTGGCATAATAGTTGGATCTTCCCTGGCAAATGCATCATCAGCATCAACTGCAACATCAAACATCTCGCGAGAGCAACAACGAGAATATCCATTCCACTCCGTTAACCTGTCTAGCTCCTCTTGTATACCTGCTCTTTCAGCCTCAGTACTTCTTGGTGAACCTGAGCTTTTTGGTGTGCTTTTTGGAGTCCACGATTCCAATATTCTTTCAAGAGTGTCTGCAACTCTTTCAAGTCGTTCGTTTAGAGTCAAGCCCTTTAAGTCACATCTGTCAGCAATTGTGCATATCAGAGAATGCTCCTCTACATGCACAATGGGTATATCAACTTCACAAATACGACATATCATTGAATTATCATATCCAACATTCTGTTGGTCCCCCCAGAATCCCCAACCAGCTCTTCTTAAGGCTGAGGATGGAGGATGATCTGGAGTCTCATGAAATTCCGAATGGTCATCCCCATTTGTATATAGTGACTCTGATTTGTCTTTGCTAGGTGTATCAACGGTATCATTGACCTTCCGATTTTTCTCAGCAGGAGAAGGAAGCTTCTTCCAAGATGCCATCCTAAAGCTACTAGTTGTTGAATCAACACTCTCGGCGCTGTCAATCTCCGGTACTTGCTGAATTTGATCATGCTTTGCCACGACATTAGCAAGTCCTTGACCGGGAACCTTCTTCCTGTGCTTCTCATTTATCAACTTCCTTCCGGCCAACGGACCACTATGGTCCCGCAGCGCAACTTCCAGAATCTGTTCCTGATAAACCCCAAGGTTATTGAATTTATGAAAATCCATGATGTGATCATCTTCATAGCCACTCTCCTTCTGGAACTGAACAAGCCTAGTACACCTGGTGAGGATAAAGAGAAGACGAGTATGAGCTTGTTTGATGATCCCCATTGGCAGCTCCTGACGCCTATCGTCTAGTTTCTGAACAATGGCCTCACAAGTCACCCAAAATTCACTGGATGAAATCTTTGCACATTGCCTGGCTACAACCAGCAAGTCCTCCAAACTCTTCCTCCGTTCAGGGTAAGTATCAGAGGTCTTTTCAAGTATGCCCACTAACTCTCCGGCAAATATACCTAAATCTGAATCAACTTCATCTTTTAGCTTATCAAATTTTGCCCTGATTGCATTCATTACTTCCTACAATAGAAAACTATATCAGAACAGAGGATTAAGTTAATATGCACATAAAACATGAAGTGCAATGAATGAGAAGAGTATACCCCCATATGACCAAAAGCTCGAGACTTCCGTACGGGAAATGGTCGAACACCTTTGGAATTCAGCTCGTGAGAGAAACTCTTGATGTCGGGGGCCTTCTTTCTTCCACTCGTAACTCGAACCATAGCTTGGAATCGCGGCGACTGCAGGTCATTGAAAATCGTCGCGTTGAAGATTATAAACAGAGCAAAAGAAAGAGAAAAAGAAAAAAAACAAAGATGCCGCAAATATAATGCCGAGCTTATAACGATAATTCTCACTGATCCAATATATGAACAGAGAACATACCTCCATAGTCGGATTGCTTGATGATGAATATTTCAAAGATTTCGATTGGCTCCAAACCCTTTTTCCTGCTCAACATATTTATATCAGTTTCTTGCATTGAAACATAGTTTCCACCAAAATAAAACAAAACCAAACAACGATTACCTTGCTCCATTGGTGACAAACTGCAATTATTACTATTATTATTATTGTTATAAAAATTCAACTTTGGCCCACTTTTTTCATCTTTGTTCCTACCTTCATTACTCCCAAGCTTCGAAGGCGTGCGAACACCTGCCGATGAGAGCCCAAGAGGCGACGGACACGCAGAGGACCGGGTCCGAATATGATTCAACCCGATACTCGATGCTAAGACTGTCGGCGAGTTCTCGCCCTCCTCGACCCCCGCCCTCCCATTGCGCCGTTCACTCCCCTCAGTGTTGTTATCATCTGGGACGGGCTTCTGCGTACGGCGAGCTGGTACAGGAGGAATCTTCCGGAGCTTGTGTGACTTCGGGGTTGAAGACGGCGAGTCCGACATGGATAAACCTTTCCTCTACGAGGGGTACGATCAAGTTCAAGCTCTTCACTGCATTGTGAGAGTGTAAACAAATCCCAACTTCACAATCAATACACAGAGACTGTTCCAGAAGAGAATCGGATTGAAAAGAGAGAGAGAGAGAGAGAGAGAGAGCTAACAGTTTTTCGCGGGAAATGGAACGTTAGAGGTTAGCACGAACAAAACAGAGGATTCAAGATGGAGGGAGGAGCGAGACAGAAGGAGTGATTTTAAATTTTAAATTATTCATTTATTTTTATTTTATTATTCTGATTTTTGGTTTTAAATGTACAGTGTGAGACTAAAATACTCATCTTTTTTGTTTTTACTATTAAAATAGTATCATTTTGCACAATGAAATTGGTCAAGGTATGATTTAGCGGAATGATAAGTAAGTAATATTATCTATTTAAAAAATTTTACATATTTATGTAAAATTTTATTTTAAATGTTATTAAAAAACTTACATTACTCTAAAATTTATTTTTATTGCAATGTTATTAATATGAGCATTAAGGGGTTGTTTGGTAGTACTTTTGTTTTTTTGTTTTTGTTTTTGTTTTTATTTTTATTTCTTATTTTTGTTTTTCTATTTTTCTTATGAAGAAAAATGAAAATATGTTTGGTTGATATTTATAATAAAAAAATAAATAACAAAAACGTATTTGGTTGAGATTTATAAAAAAAATATGTAATCTAATAATGATAGTCTAATATGAAATAAATTTAAATTATTTGACCAAAAAACTCTTATACACCTTTAAAATATATTATTAGTCAATAGATTGTATTTATTATTAAATGTAAAAAAATCTGTTTATAAAATCTATTTTCAAAATGCAGACATTATTTTATTATTTCTCTGTTTTTGTTTATATTTATCTGATTTTGAAAACAGAAAAAATAAATAGAATACAGGCAAACACTTTTTTTTCCTCTGTTTCTCTGTTTTTTGAAAATAAAAACAAAAAACAAAAAAACATAAATGATACCAAACAGGCCCGAAGAGGAGGTTTAAGCATGTGGTGTAATCAGAAGTATAAAAACATGAAATAGGTAATGAATGGGCATGCATTTCAATCAAAGGCATTAATTATAAAAATTAATGGAATTTATTTGGTTTTAAGGGTATAATGGTTGGCCACTTTGGATGATGTTACATTTATTTGAAGGAAGGCATGATGTTATTTGATTAGAAGGGAAAGAAAGTAAAGTTACAGGTTAGTTACAAAGAAAAACTACATGGATGCTAGCTAATTAGTTAAGAAAACATTAGAATGTTGTTTGCCATTTTTTGTTACTAAGTTAGAGGGATCAACTTAGTTGGAATGCATCAATTAGCTATAACATGCAATTAATGGAAGTGGCTGAAGGGAAGATGCAAAAACATGATCATAGAATATTATTGAAGGAAGCGATTAAAGCAACTAACATAAAGCCTTACAAGTATGCAGGAGTACAAGAAAGCGCCATTAAGGAGCTAGTTGTGGACATGTTTAAGTAAGGAATCATTCAAGAGAGTGTGAGTCCTTTCTCATCACTAGCAGTTTTAGTAAAGAAGAAAGACGACTCTTAGAGGATGTGTGTGGATTGCAGAGCTTTAAATAATTATACTATTAAGGATAGGTTACTTATTCCTTTCATTAAAGAAATTTTGGATGAACTAAGTGGAGGTAATTTCTTCTCCAAGCTGGTTTTAATAGTATGATATCATCAAATCCAAATGTTTAAGGGAGATATTTAGAAAACTATCTTTGGAACACATGAAAGACATTATAAATTCTTGGTCATACCTTTCAAGCTTAATCAATGCTGCTGCTACATTTTAAAGCCTTATAAACTCTATTTTTATATTATAATAAAGTAAGTGTGTATCGGTATTTTTTAATGATATATTATTAAATATCCCTTTTTTACAGCTCTATTTAAGTTATTTGCTGTAACTTTTACAAGTGTAAAGGTACTAATAACTTTTTGATAAAATCTAAATGTTCATTTGCAGTTTAAAAGGTGGAGTATTTCAAGCATGTAATACCATGAAGGGGAATTTCTACAAACCTAAAGAAAATTGAGGCAGTTAATCAGTGGCCTATTCTAACTAATTTGAAGTAGTTTAAAGGTGTTTTTAAGGCTAATAGGCTAATATAGAAGATTCGTTAAAGAATATGGCCAATTGAGTAGAGCTTTAACTAAACTGTTATAAAATATTGTCTTTAATTAGTAATATGAAGCTAATATTGCTTCCACTGCACTAAAAAATGTCCTAATCCTAGCTCCTGTGCTAGTTTCCTAGACTTTTATAAACAATTTATGATTGAAACGGATGCATAAGGAAGTGGTTCAAAAGTAGTACTAATGCAAGAAGGACATCCATTGGCCTAGGTTTCCAAGACTTTATCAGGAAGATACTTTCCATCTATCCACATATGAAGATTCGCAATACAAATAGATTATAAAAGGTTAAAATATTCTACTAAAGCAAAAAATCACTATACTTTTCCAACAAACTTGGCTACCTAAATTACTTGGATTTGATTTTAAAATTAAATGTAAGAAAGGTGTTGAAAATTCTGCAGTTGATGGGTTATCCAGAGTGGGTAGTGGAGAGTTATATATAATGTTGATTTCTCAAATTTAAACAACACTCTTGCAGGATATAAACAAGAGTTGGGAGATTAATAAAACACTTTTTGGAGTGATTTAAAAACTTAAACAAGATACAGTCACTAATTCTTCTTATATATGGAATAAGGAGCTATCACACAGGAAAGCAAGACTAGTAATTAATGTATATTTTTCCTTAAAAATAAAAGCACATGTGAGGGAATTCATCAAAAGGTGTGACACATGCTTGAAAAACAAATATGAGACAATAGTTACACTTAGAAAGCTTTAACCATTACCCTTTCCACAGTAAGCTTAGATAGATGTGAGTATGAATTTCATTGAAGGTTTGCATAAATCTCATGATTATACAATTATATTTTCAGTAATCGATAGATTCTCTAAATATACTCACTTCATGCCTTTATCACTTCCTTACTTAGCTGCTAAAGTCACTTTTGTTTACCTTGATAATGATAAAAAACTGCATGGAATGTCATTAATCATTATCAATGAGAGAGATCTTGTCTTTTTAAATAAGTTTTAACAATAGTTCTTTAGGGAACAAGGAGTTTCACTAGCATTATCTTCAGCCTATTATCCTCAAACCGATAGATAGATAGAGGTATTATATAGGACACCGAAAACTTAATTATGATGCATAGTAAGAGAGTGTCTTAAAAAATGGAGTATGTGATTTTCCCTTACTGAGTGGTGGTATAATACCATATTTCACACTATATTTAATTACTCTCCTTTTGAAGCATTAAATTGGTTTACTCATCTATTACACGTACCCTATTTAGTAGGGGATTCTAAGGAATTAATGGTGGATTAGTCTTTAAGGGATAGAGAGGTTGTAATTTAATTGATTAAGTTTCACTGCTAAAGAGGTCAAAACTACACAAAACAAATGAAAAATACGTATAGGACAGAGAGGGATTTTTCAGTCAATAAATTAGTCTATGTTAAGTTACACGCACATCATTAGACTACAATGGAACGAAGATCAAACCAGAAGCTTTCACTATGGTATTTTGGACCATTCAAAATTTTCAAAACATGTAGGAATAATAGCTTCAATTAAAATTACCAAAGGATTCCAAAATCTATAATGTTTTTCATGTTTCTTAGCTAAAGAAACACATTTATGATACTTGAACATTTCAATCTCAACTCTCAGTTTCTCTTTAAGAAATAACTAAATATGCTATAGATGTTTTTGATAGAAGATTAATATCAAGACATAATAAACCAATGGTTTAAGTTTTGGTGTAGTGGTTAGAGGATAAATTAGAAATTTCTTGGAATTTTATGTATAACTTATCATAACGCTACCCTGATGTAAACCAAGTGAAAAAGATTCTTTTATGAGGGAGGCATTGATATGAGTCAAGAGGATGAAAGATGAAGTTGGAGATTAGTGATAAAAATGGTGCGAATGACGTTGGATAATTAGAATGAAATATGGTGAAAGCATTGTTATGTATAATAGACCTTAAGGATTTGTACAAAAATAACTTCGTATAATATACAAGAGTAGGAGAGAGAATTAAGGAGTTCAATGGCTATAATAGCCATTAATGTACGGATAACAACATTTATAGAAATTCTAAATTTTATCTTCTTCTCTCTATGCTTTCTTTTCTCGGTCTCTTCTATCTACTTCACCTTATTTTTGCTTTCTTAGTTATCTTTCTGTTAACAAAAGTTCTAAAAAACCCTATAAATTGATGAATAGTTGAATCTCCAATTAGGCATATCACATCACTTATTAGTTTCAATTTGCCTTGATATTCTAACTTTTTCAAATTCTAAATAACAAAATTGTATATGTTTAGTTAACTTATTGAATGCACTTAATCGCAATATCATAGTTTTTATATCTAATGTTCCTATACAAGTTCTTAAGATAAGCTCTTTTAAGTTTTAATTTGGATTGTATTAATTTTGAATCATTGTAAATTTTTTGTCTTGAAAATTATATTAGATTTCTAAAATAAGTTTTGGTTTCTCTTACATCTATAACTATCATTTGCATATCTACAACTAAAGAGAATTTGGTAGCCTTTTTTTATGTTTCCATGTAAAACATTATAATGTTTAACTTATTATTATAATATTTTTTCTTCTTAACATTTATGTTATTAGATAATTATTAATAATTATATATTTTTATTAATAACATATTTTTCAAAAAGTAGTTTACATTAATTCCCTTTTTATGATTTTTAAGAATACTTTAAAAATAGAAAGTGATAATAAGTTCGAAATAAGATAAACTTATCAATCACATTTTCTCATTCTCCCTAGAAATTATTTGATATAAATTTTGTTAGTAACTGATAATGGACTGTTATAAATAGAAAAAATAAAGACCTATGTAATAAAAAATTATAAAATTATACTATTAAAATAATAATTAGATACTATATAATCAATTATATTAATTTAAATACAAATATAGAATAATTAAATGAAATTGAAAAAGACAAACACCAAATTTAATTATAGTAATTTTATATAGAGAAGTCAATGAACATTATATCTCTAATTGTCCTGTTGCTAAGAGATCAACTACGTATTCCTAAAAATTTTCACAAAGTTAAAGCCACTTTTTTTATGACACAAGTAAATGAAGCATCTTCAGAGATATCAAGTTCAATTATTAGACTAAGAAAATACATTTCAATCAAAAGGCCACATTTCTAAGATCCGCAGAATCATCCTCTCTTGATCGTCTGGTAATGTGATCATCACCCATCTGAACCATGGCATCGTCGTTCACTCTCCCAGCTGAACTCTTCCTACCCTTATAACGCATAGCCAGAACCAAATACACGACGAAATTAAGCACATTAATGGCTGCCAGTATCCAGTAGAAGTAATCAAGTCTGCTTCTGTTAAGACTATTCCTTAGCCAACCTTTCTCTAATCCACCCGTTATTCTTTGAACAATCTTAACTATGGCAGTACTCAGCCAACTTCCAATCCCAATCTCACTAAGAAACATAGCACTGCTAATACTTCTTGTTCCATCAGTTGCTTCATCGTAAAAAAACTCCAACTGTCCCACGTAGGTGAAAACCTCTGCACTGCCCACTAGAAAAAACTGAGGAAATAACCAAAACACAGACATTTCCGCTTTGCCAGGATCGTCAAGTCGTTTTTTCTCTACCAAGGCAGCTGATGCCATAGCGAAGATGGAGATGAACAGGCCAATCCCCATGCGTTGCAATGATGTTATGCCACGGCGTTGACCAGTGCGTTTCCGGAGTATTGGGACGAGAAACTTTTCGTAGATGGGGACAAGAATCAGGGCATTGATGGCTGCGAATATTGGAATTGACCCTGACGGAATCGTGAATTTGGGGCGGAGTTTACGATCCATAATGGTCGCTTGTTGGATGAAGAATGTGGAAACCTGTGCATAGGAGATCTCCAAAGCGATCGTTGATGCCCATATTGGGAGGATCCTGATGAAGGATTTGCATTCTTCGACTTGTGTCACTGTGCAGATCTTCCATCGATTCCTTGTATTGGTTTCCGAGTCTGTTATTACAGCTGCCTTGTCTAAGAACCTGAACATAATGAATTTGAATTCTATATCAATTGATGTTACTCTAAATTAGAGGGAAAATGATGTGAATCAGTAATGGCAGAGAACTATATTCACCTATATTGGGAAGTGTGAGGGAGTTTCCCGGCTCCATTGATGTCACTTTCTTCTGTGGTGACCTCAAAAAGCTCGGACTCACTTCTTACACGAACCCCTCTGAAATAATTCCTGACAGAAGCTACAAAAACCTGAAGAAACCTGGTAAAAGGGCTTCCCATGGGCTTTTGGAAACGATAAAAAGGTAAACCAGCTACGAGAATGAAGATGGAAAGAATCATGGCACCAGTAGGTACTCCAAAACCCCAACCCCATCCTTTCTTTTCTTCTATATACACCATTAGTGTAATCCCAATAAGTGCACCCATGTTTATGGCAAAGAAGAACCAATTGAAGAATGCATATTTCTTCGGAAGCTCTTTCTGGTCTGCCTCGTCGAATTGGTCTGCCCCAAACGATGAGACACACGGCTTGATTCCTCCGGTACCTAGTGCTATGAGGTACAGTGCGCCATAAAGGAATGCTGTTTGATTGTCTGTTGCCTTAGGGCATGGTCTTGCCTTGCATGGTGGTGGCCGAAAGCTGTCTATGGAGGCAGAGAGAGTCAACAAAATCATTCCCTGCCACATTTATTTCGTCAATGTTTTTTAATTTTCTGTTTCTTTTTTTGAAATACAAAAATAAAAATATATAAAAATCTTAAAATAACAAATAAATATAGTATGAAAATAAAAAAAAATAGTATAAAATTTTAGGAAATGTTTGATATTGCTTTTGATTGTAATTTTTGTATTGATTTTTGTATATTTTTTTGTTTTTTTTATTTATGTACTGTATTATTGTGTTATTTTTTTATTTTTATAGTGTTTTTTTCGATTTTTGTATTTTAAAAAATAAGAAACTGAAACTAAAATAAAAAATAAAAATAATATAAAACATGGCCTTAGAATATGATAGTTTAGATTTCTTGTTTATGTTTTTTATTTCTTTTTTTATATAAAAATGAAAAAAGTAGTATAAAAAATTAAAAAACATAACACATAAATAAAAATAAAAATAAAAATAAAATAAAAACAATATAAAAATTAGAAAACACAAAAAAATTAATAAAAATATATAAAAATACAAACAAAAAATTGAACCAAATAAAACTAAAAAAAAAACGGATAAAATAGATAACAAATATATAACAAATTTAAGTATTAATGCTTTCACGACATAGGATGGATGGGCCAGGAAGATTTGACAGGACTTTGGGCCTGGCTCGAGGTTAGGAAAGATTTTGGACTTTGGATTCTCGAGTCTGGCTTGGTTCGGCACGAAACTCGATCAGATTCAAACTGCTCAAGCTGACCCAAAATCCGATCAAATTGGGACCCAATCCAACCCATTGGCAACCCAGAGCTACGATAGTTTCTTACCACAGCATAGATGCAAGAGAAGATAATGATGGTTTTGAATCGTCCAAGATAAGCATCAGCTAGAAATGCTCCAAAAAGTGTAAGAACATAGGCAGCTCCAATCCAATCAGTCACATGAGTAGCGGCATCTGGGATTGCTTGATGCATTTCAACTACTAAATACGTCACCATGTTAACTGCTATGGCAAAAAATGCCAATCTCTCAGCAACCTCATTCACTGCATGCCATAAAATTAATCAAAAGTGTCTCAGCTTCAACTTTTAGCAATGAAACCTACGCAAACTACTAAATACTCAAGCATTTGTTCTTTGAAAAACCTATAATGAATGGAGACGCTTTCCAGCCTCCTGTAAACCGCTTGTTAGCTATTCTGCCTCGAAAATCAACATTCCCATTTGTTACAAAATGGGTTGATAATCTTTCTTCCTGCATAAATTTCATTAAGTTCATGTTACTAAACAACACCCAACGAACATTGTTTCAGTAACTGAGGTTGTACCTGCTGATCTTGTCGTTGCTGTTCGAAGATTTTTCCGGGTGGTGGTCGAACAATGGACCTCTCCATGGATGGATCCTCGGAAGATTCCATAAAACTCTCCATGTCAGGATTTTAGCGGTTCCAATCTATTCAGTAGAACCTCTCCGCACGTGCAAAATGAGAGATTTACCAGCTCCATTATACTGGCTAGTTACATATATAATAACAAGACGGCTTCTCTTGTAACAGGGTTCAACTTGCTCATTCTAGGTTCCTTATAATAATAAGCCTGTGCTGTATCCATCGACCGAGTGTTATTGCCGGCTATAGGAATAACATGTCGAGTGGTAACTGTATTAACTGTAAAGGGTCAGAAGAGGATTGCAAATCCGATGACCAAAAAGACAAAAACTGTCTGATCTTGTTGCCAGATTGGAGCCATGCGATGATGAAGGTAAAGTTCAAAATGCCGTCCGAGTTTTGTTTACAAAAATTGACTGACTCTGGAAAAAGAAGTTTGTCTGATTTGAGTGTCCGAATAAAGTTTTCCAGGCAGAATCTGCCTGTAAAGATGCCATTTGCCAACTTAAGCTGGACTCGGTTATTCTCAGCCCATGGGGCAGGCGTATTCCAATAGCAGAAAACAACTTAGGCTCAAATTGGGCTACAATTTATTTCGAATACCATAGAAATAAGTTTGGTTTGGAGGATAATAAATTTGTTAGAGACTAATTTTTTAGGATTAATAATAAATATATTAGTGATTAATTTTTAATGATTTTTATTTAGTATTTAATTTAAAAAAATTTTAATTTAATGATCAACTTTTTAAAATTTATTCAACTCGGATAAAAAAGACAATCGAATTTAACTCGTGAATTTTTATAAGGTAAAAGGTGTATACATGAATGTTCATGTATAAAACTTTATGACTGATCATCTAATGACTAATTTTTAAAATTTTCTTCAATTTTTAATGTTTAAAAACTTTTAATTTCATAATTAATTTTTGAAAATTTATTTAAATCAAGTTAAAATTAAATTTTCTTATTAACATGCAAATATTTTATTCAAAAGTATTGTATAACAACTTATAAGTTTAGTTAACAAATATTTAATTATATATTAGATTCTCTTTTAAAGCATACCTAAAATTTAAACTTGATAAGTTTTGAGCTAAATAAATTATTATGAATAAATATTTTAAATTAAATATATAATAGCTATAAAATATCTTTTTATAAATAAATTTAGATTTAAAAATATATTATTAATTTATAACAAAGAATAGATATAAATATAAAAAAGAACTTATTTCTTCAAAAGATTGAAAACTATTTTATTGAAAAAATGTAATGTATGGCCTCACTATAAAAAAAATATATTGAATTTTTTCAATTGAAAATAACATATTATAAATGTAAAACTAAAAAAATAAAATAATACAAATATTTAAAACAGAAGAATTTTAATAATTTAAATAAATAATTATTCTATTAATCAAAAATTAAAATTAATTAAAGTTAATTTGATCTTCTTGTATAAGAAAAAAATTTAGAATTTTTTATTTTATATATTATAAAGGTTAAATTCATGAGATATTAAAATTATCAAACAAATTTTTATGGATAGTCAAGGTGTCAAAACTGTTAAATAAATTATCAAATAAAATTTTTAAAAAATTATAAGAACTTATAGTAAGACTTTACATTGATGATTTCTTTTAAATAAGTGATTTTCAATCTTTTAAAGAAATATGTTATTTTTTATAATTATATCTATTCTTTATTATGATTCAATAATATATTTTAATTTTAAATTTATTTATAAAAAGATATTTTATTACTACTATATATTTAATTTAAAAAATTTATTTATAAATTATTTCTTTTAGATTAAATATTTATCAAGTTTAAATCTTCGATATTCTTTGAAAGAAAGACTAATATATAATTAAATATTTATTAACTAAATTTAAAATTGATATATAATATTTTAAATAAAATATTGATATATTATTATTTTTTATAAAAAATCTAATTTTGACTAAATTTGAAAAGATTTTGATCTGTCTCTGAAGGAGACCTTCCTTGCCATGCCTAATTCGAAAAGGGGAATTAAAAGAGAAAGAAATATGTCTATTTAGTGATCAGTTCGCTAGTTTCTTTGATCCCACTCAGTGATCCCCTATATGGATAATACACATTTCAGTTGACTGGGCTTATTTCTAATTGTTTTGTTTTGAAGTAAAGATATCCACGGGCGGTTCGTCCTATTAAGATATTCACAACTAAGAAGTACTGAATTCTCTTTCGGGTAGGCTATGAAAGGAGAAGGAAGGCAAATCCTGACTGATCCTCCGAGAGTTGCGTAAGCCACTCGACTAGTTGGAGAGGAGGGAATTAAGTCTCTTTTTCCATTATTACCAAATCGCTTTCAGTTCCAAATTGGTGTCTTTTTAGATATTGAATTCCCCACCATTAGAATCAGTCTCAGCATTAGCTTTGGAAGGAACCGAGTTCATCTGTTGACTAACTTTGAAAAGATTTTAAAATATTGGTAATTAAATTGAAAACTTTTACCAATTAAACACTATAGTGCAAAATTTAAAAGATGATTATTAGATTGAAAATTTTTAAAGATTTGCCAATAATAAAATTGTATGCATAGACATCTACGCATGCGCTTTTTACCACGTGGATGTCCACGTATTAGATTTTGTTAGTTACATTAGCAAAAAATTAACAAAATCTATCTTTTATATAAGTTAAATGAATTTTAAAATGTTGGTCACTAAATTAAAATCTTTTAAAATTTTAATATTAAAATGAAAATTTTCAATAAATTAGTCTTTAATGGATTTATTATCCCTACATCCGAGTGTTCATACTTTTTCTTAGTTTGATTATGTGATTAGTAAGTGGTTGCTATTCATAACAAATAATTTATAAAATAATTAAATATCTTATAAAAATTTAAATATTTTATAGAATGGTCATCATAAATGTCCACAACTATAAATGTTTTTCTTATTTCTTTATCTTAGTGGGTATGCTTCATTTTATAAAAAGTATGATTACACGTAGGGCACCGGATAGTTTAGGTTTAAAGTCTAAAAAACATATTTGGTCTGAATTCAAACAAATTCAAGTCCCATTGACCAAGGGTTTGTTTATCGTATCGTACCGGCCAATATCCACCGGAACAAGTCGTGCCGACCAGAAAATGGTACAGTAACACCCTTGTACCGTACCGTGTAGAGGCACCGGCTTGTATTGGCATTTTCGGGTAGTACTGACCGGTACATGTTGGTAATTGTCCCTGGTAAGGTAACAAGGAGAAAATTGTAAAATAATAAAATTAAAGCCTCCGATGTTGTCCCCAGTAAGGTACTGAGGAGAAAATTGTAAAATAATAAAATTAGAGCCTCCGATGTCACCCAACTCCTCTAGTCCTATCTCATCTCATTCTCACTCTTGACTCCTCTCGTCTCACCATCTTCTCTGTCTCTCTTTCTCACCATCGCCGCACCCTCACTGCTCCAATTTTTTAACTGTCATCTCCGTCACCTACTCTGATGCTCCCTCGCCCCAGTAGTAAGCACCTACCTTGCGCGACACCCTAATAGCAGTAGTTTCCTTCGCCAATTACCTTTGCCGGTGGCCAGCAAGTCTCCAATTGCTTTTGCTAGTCACTAGCCACCTTAACTAGTCACTAGCCCCCTTCACCAGTTTCCAGCAAGTCACCAGTTGCCTTCCCCTTCGCCTTCGCCTTCGCCATCACCAATCACCAGTTGCTTTCACTTTCTCCTTTTCCAGTCACCAACCGCCATTTGCTAAGCACCAATCGCCAACCGCTTCCAGTTGTCAATCGCCCAGAGATCACCCAAATCTTCGAGCCTTCAATCCCTAATCCCTAATCCCTAACTTTAGGTATACAGATTAATGTTTTTTTTAAGTTTTTGTCCATTTTAATCATTTTTCTGAGTGGATAGATGTGTGAATGTTAGTTGTATTGAGTTGTATTGATTGTGCTAGGATTTGGCTTGGAAGATGTATTGCGTTGTATCGATGTGAGTCTTTTGCCATCTTTTAAATCAATTGTTTCTCTTTACAATCACATGCTATGTTCCTTCCATCAACTTGCTTGAATAAAAAAAAGTGCAATAAAAATGATATACACATAATAATTAAAGGCTCAAGATTCCTGAAAACAAAATGATATGTTACATACTTACAAATCAGTTAAATTTATTGGTCAATAACCTTAGAACTCGACTCTTTTGATCTGCTGCAACTTTGTTATTCTGTGCTAAAATTTCACAACATTATATTACAATTAAAAGGGAGTAGATAAGATATGATTCATATAAATAAACAAAAACTAAGAAGGAAGAAAAGTTAGCAGAAGGATGATATGACCTCAGGTTAATACATCCAATGTTGTAAATGTAGTTTGATTGTTTGTGAGATGGAAAGGAAGTAGTTACATGAAGTAATTTTCCATTCAACATTTAAGAAAATAGGTATCATGGTAATGGTACAGTCTAACTAATATATATATTTTTTAATTTCTGAATTTGTTAAGTAATGCCATTTTTTCATTCCACTGATTTTTTACTAAGAAATTTTTATTGGATCTTGATGAATTTGACTTGATTAAAACTTGAATTGCATGTAATTGTACTTAATTTTAACTTTATGTATATATGAACATGAACTCGAATTAGGTTACATAATTTGAGATGATTGATTAATTTGTTGTACTTAATTTATTGTATTTATTCTTATAGATAAGGTTCAATTACTCCTGATAATTCAGTTTGTTAGGGCCAATTTGATGATCTAACTTGGGCTTATGCAAGATTTGCTCTTGGTACGAAGAATCATACTATATGTTTGTTTTGTAACAAACATTTCAAAGGTGGTAGAATCACAAGGTTAAATATACACGTAGCTGGAGTTAAAGGTGATGAAGAACCGTATAAAAAAATTAGCCATAATGTAAAATGGTAGATGAAGACAATGCTTGAAGAACATCATAATGAAAAAAATGGAAGGCAAATATTGAATTATGAGATTAGAAGTGGATGTTTTTTTGTACTATGCAGGATGATATTGATAATGTTGAAGTTGATGTTCCTACCCAAGATAAAGGAATTGTTGGAAGCTCATCTAATATGAGGAAAAGAAGGAGGTAATGGCTTAATTTTTTTGCTCTAAGAACAATTTATGGAGCCCAACCTTCAATCTACAGTCCACTACAATCTAAAGAAGCAGCTCATAATGTGGAAATGGTAGTAGTGAGATGGTGGTATGATGCAGACTTATCATTTAATATAGTACAGTCTTATTATTTTCAACATATGACAGACGATATTGGATTTTATGGTGTCGGATACAAAGTTCCTAGTATGTTTGACTTGAGAGGTAATCTTTTGAGATGTACAGTTGTTAAGATTAAAAGTTATTTAGGTGAAAGAAGGATGCATTAGGAGAAAAATGGGTGTTCAATCATAGTATGTTGTTGGACAAATAAAAGGCAGGAACCTATTATAAACATCTTAGTTCTTTCTTCTAAAGGGACTATGTTCTTGAAATCAATTGATGTATCTGGTGTTATAAGGGATAGTGATACCTTACTAGGAATTTTTGATAAGATTGTGAATGAAGTTGTGTCTCAGAATATTGTACAATTTATCACAGATAATGATAGTGCTTATAAAAAAGCTGGGAAGGCATTGCAAAGTAAGTATAATTCTTTTTATTGGACTTCTTATATTGTACATTATATTGATTTGATATTGGAGGACACAAGAAATGCTAGATATTTTCCTGTTATTGATGAGACTGTGTAGAAAGCAAAAGAAGTGACTAAGTTCATTTATAATCGTATTTGGATTCTAAACCTGATAAGAAAGGAGTTTATAAATGATAGGAATTTATGTCGTCTTGCTATTACTAGATTTGCAACTAACTTCTTATCATTTTAGTCTTTTCTTAAAATGAATGATGAGTTGAGGCAAATGCTTACAAGTGATAAGTGAGTTGCATTATAATATATAAGGTCTAATCTTGGATTGGAGGTTTCTAGTTTTATACTTGAAGATCGTGAATTTTAATCTCAATGTCAATTTTTTGTTCGAATCTATGAGCCCTTGGTGAAGGTACTCTATCTTACAGATAGTGATGAGAAGGTAACAATGTGATATTTTTATGATGCCATAGAAAAGACAAAAGAAAGAATCAAGGTTAATTTGAAGAATATGACTTCTTGATATAATCTTTATCTGGTAGTTATAAATAAGAGATGGGAAATACAACCCTACTCCCTATTGTTTGCTGCTGAATCTTTTTTAAATCCTGCAATGTACTTTAGGTCAAATTTCTCAAAAAAGAATGAAGTTCATAGGGGTATGTTGATAACTATCACTACCATTGTTATAAAGTGAAGTGATGCAGGATATCTTTAAGTCTGAAATGGAGGTTTACAAGGAAAGTTGTGGTGATTTTAGGATACCCGTTGCAATAAGGCAAAGAGATAAACTTAGTCCAGATATGAATTTCTTCATTTTTATTACTTATTTAAATTTAATAATGACTTATTTTTGTTTGTAAAGTTATTTTTTTATTGTTTTATAGTTTTTTGGTAGACTCAATTTTAAAATGACATTCCATAATTGCAAAAGTTTGCAATTTGCATCTTTAGCCAATGTGTTAGTGCGATTAGTTGTAAAAGAAATTGGAATACACTTAAATTCATTCACTCTAAGAGAAGGAATAATTTGGAACACTAAAGATTGAATGATTTGGTATTTGTTAGCTACAACTTGAAGTTAACAAAAATGTATGTTTTTGTCATTAATATATTTAATATAATTTCTCAATATATGTTAATGATTTCTTTTTTTTTTGTTTCTTAAGACTCTTAATAGAACAAGTAGTTCTCTTGATCCTTTTTGCCTTGATCATATCGATGCCTTAGCAGATTAAGTTTTTTAGGAGTCAAGTTTGTTGAATGAAACTGACTTAGAGGAAAACCTTAGTTGGGAAACTATTGATATACCCTTTGGTGCATTGAGCTTGAATGATGGTGATGGTAATGACAAAACTCCTAATAATGATGAATATTTTGTACCAAATGAAAATTGGAGTCAGTTCAATCTGATTAAATATAATGTTGAATGAGGTTCCAAGTTCTTCGAGCATTTTCCTTTTTTAAGCTTTATTTGTAATTGTTGTATATGTTAAATTTTACATATAAGTTATAAATAACTATAACTGTTTTTATTTCATGTTTCACTTTCGCTTTGCTTTATTCCTCGATACGAGACGATATGATGATTTTATATTTTGTTCTTACTATATGATGTTTAAATACATCTAACTAAATACATTTATATGAATGTATGTGAATGCTTATGATAATGGTTTTGTAAAGCCTATGCTTATGGATTGTTAATGTTTTGATTTCATTAACTGAAGTTTATATTTGAATTGAATGAATTTCATATGTGAATGATTGGTGTTCTTATTATTTGATGTTTATAATTTATATAAATAAAGATATATTTGTTAATATGTCAACTTTATACTGTTATTATTGATTTTTTCATACAAGGATGAAGTACAGTTAAAAATATATGACATAATATATATGAGGATTATTTTGTAATTTTTTTAAATTTAAGGACTAATTTGTAATTTTAAAGTTATCCGATCCGATACTGATATTGACCGGTACCAGTATAGTACCATTTTAAGGTCAAATCTAGTACCGGTATTGGTATGATATTCAAAACTTTGTATTTGACCTTAAATGTAAGTTTGATCAAATATAATTTGGTTAATGATTTTAATTGACTCAACCTAAATTTTTATAATTTGTTGAAATTGAACAATTTTGCTATGCCTAATTGAAATCAAACACAATCGAATTTAATCGACTGACTTCACACCAAATCTAATTTCTTTATCATCTCCAATTGAGGTTTTGTACTTTAATTTTATTTGTTTAGTCTATCAAGATCTGATTTATTTACAATAAATAATTATTCGTAATTACAAAAATTCTTTAATGTAAATTTTTGAAAAAATTCTTTAATGTACAATAATGGAAAATTTTAATTATAAAAATATTCGGTTGTGTTTTTTTTAGCATTTAAAGAAAAAGAACACGAAACAGGAATGTTAGGAGATGTTTGGAATAATTGTTTATTTTAATTTTGATTTTTGTTTTTATTTGTTTGTATTGATTTTTGTATAATTTTTTGGGTTTTTATGCTATTTTTGAGTTTTTGTACTGTATTAGTGAATTGTTTTTAACGATTTCTATATTTAAAAAACAAGAAACTAAAATTAAAAAAGACATGGATACCAAACATGTTTTTAATTTCAAGTACACTATATTTATCTGCCATTGAGTTAGTGAATAATTAAAATTCCAATTACTCACTAGTTGCAAAAGATATATATATATATATATATATTTAACACAGTTTCAATTATTTTTTTAATAGTAAAAGAAAACCATAACTTTTATATTTATTGTTTGATATCTTGGATTTTTTGAAACTTTGGGACAGATAGAGAAGCTATCATGGCTAGTGTTACAAAGGTTCGCTAAGTCGTCGAACTTTACTGCAAGTTGCGCCCTCCTTCGCACGACAAGCTCACTTAAGTCCGCTTAAGCTGAGATTCAGCTTTCTCATGTGAATGCCGTCGAAAAATTTCTTTAGCCCTCAAACACCTCACATGCACACTCGTGTTTAAATGTTTCACTCACATACCGAATATCACACAAATGTATAATAAAAGTAGAAAAAGCAATAAGAGATATAAAATATGGCCGAAACCAATCTTTCATTAACTCTCACAAAATGTTAACAAAAGAATAAGCACTTCCTTCTCGAAACACTTACAAGAACTCCCTACTCGAAACCTTTACAAAAGAACTCTCTTGAAAGCTCTCAATTCTCTCTAATAGCCCTGATTACGGTTAGGTTTTTAATCGGCTAGCCGTCAGTTTAATAACCGGCGGTTAAAGTTTAAAAACCGTAACCGTGATCAATAGTTTTAAACCGTAACCATAACTGTTATTAATAGTTTCAGTTAAGGTTAAACTAATTTAAAAACTGTGAACCGGTGGTTAAACTAACTATTTATTCATAATTATAAATTACTGATTAATTAATTAAGAATATATTTAAAAAATTAAATAAAATTTAATTTTATATAAAAAATTATTTTAAAAAATATATGTAATTTTATATAAAATTTTATTTAATACAAATATATATAAATAATTATATTTAAAAAATAAAAAATAAAGCCTTAACCGTGCATTCATGCACGGTCTTGTGCCGTACATGAATGCACAGTTGAGACCGTGCATGGAGCACGTTCAAGACCGTG
>JAOXYD010000006.1:20096437-20109160 GCA_028565735.1 Pinacopodium congolense
GACTTCGGATAATAACAGAGCCACGTGCTTTGGTGTCAGTTCTGCAGTGGACACCAGATGATGAGGTAAACAGGTAGTTACTGTTATGTTGATTGCTAATGTTTGTTATTCTTCTAGAATTCATTAGACTTGTTTTAAGTATGGTATCAGCTAAGTGTGTTCTGTTATAACCAGGGAATAGATGTGGAACTTCTTGACTTGCTTGTTAGCTGAACATTTTTTTTATTCAAGAGCTGAGTTGTATATACCAACTCATAGTTGCATAATTTATGTACGCACTCATACTTTCATAATCTATTTACTATAACATGTTTAACCCTTTCCTTTGTTTTGACCAAGACTTGAGTTCTATTTTCCTGTTTCTTTTTTCAGGTTAGGAAGATGGCTTACATTAAAGGAAACTCAGTCCCACATGCAAACCTTGAAGTCCTTGATAAGCTTATTGCTGCTCGCCATGAGCTTGCGCAGGTTATTTCATAACACATGTTGGGTTTATAAACATGATGCAGTTTTAATTCTAGAAACAATTGATGAATAGATAACCTAGGATTTGGTATTTGTACATGGGATGATAATTAGTCAGTACTCATTTTCTTTTACTTTTTCTTTTTGGGGAGTGCAGATAATAGGGTTCAGATCCTATGCTGAATTCATGGTGAAACAAAATTTAGCTTCATCACCTGAGGTTGTGATGTCCTTTCTGCATGAGATGAGCAAGGTGGTGAGGCCAAAAGCTGACAAGGTACTTTGTTTTATGTTGGAATGCTCATCAAGTATGAGCTTTTACTGTGTTGTCACTGAATTGTAGAATCTTTTTCTGTCTTTGAAGAGTGGTGAATTTCTTATAGGAGTTTGAGATGATAATGAATTTTAAGAGAGAGAAATGTGGTCAAGAATGCGTTGCTTTGGAGCCATGGGATGAGACATACTATACAGCAATGATGAAGGGTTCTGTTCACAGTTTAGACTCTTCGGTAAACTGCACTTTGTTTATAATGCAACTTTTAACTGGCGGACCATTTCGAATTGTGGAGATAAGAGTAGTGATTCCTTCCTTTCTTAACTTTTCCCTGTACTTTGCGCAGATTGTAGCATCATATTTTGCTTTGCCACAATGTATTGAAGGATTGAAAGTGCTGGTGAAGTCATTATTTGGTGCAACATTTGATAATGTCCCTTTGGCACCAGGTGAATCGTGGCATCCTGATGTGCTAAAAATGTGTCTTCATCATCCTGAAGAGGTATATATGTGGCTGAGTGGAAGGTTAAAATTCTTGATGTGGTTGATGGTTCTAAGTTTTGATATATATTTTCTTTTGTGTCTTTACTTTTTTTTATTATTTGTGGATTCATTAAATGGCAGTTATCAGATGAGTTCATGCCTGAGAATTAGTGCACTTCTTTTGTTTCAGGGTGACCTGGGGTATTTATATCTTGATTTGTATGCTAGGAAAGGCAAATATCCAGGTTGTGCCAATTTTGCAATTAAAGGTGGCCGTCGTTTGTCTGAAACTGAGTACCAACTTCCTGTAAGTTAAATGGATTTTTACCGGCTAGTCTTTTCTACTTTCTTTATTCTTGTGGGTTTAGTATTTGAAGATATTATATTGTGAAATGCTGGAAATAAGTAAATAACAAAATTTTGGTAGAATTCCTTACATGGTTGAAATTTTTTGGCCTGAAGTTTTGTTTCTCCATTAACACATGAAGCATGGAAATATCACTTTCGCCATTATTAATCAACTAGGACTATAAGATTGTTTAGGTCATATTTTTCCGTGCAGAGGTGGGATGGGGTGGTGAGGGTGAGAGTTTGGGGAGAGACACAGAGTAGAACAAAGAGAGCCTGGGAAACAAATTGGAAGGCGGTTCCTGCCCTTGCTACTCTCAAGGGAATGGCCAACAAATGATTTGAATATTCTTTGTTTCATGAAATGTCCATGTCATATTTGCTTTTTCTGAATATGCTGTTCTATTTGACTTCATTGTTGTCCAGGTTGTTGCTCTTGTCTGCAATTTCTCAAGTTCACTTAGTCCATCACTTGTGAGGCTCAATCACTGGGAAGTTGAAACTCTATTTCATGAGTTTGGACACGCCGTTCATTCCTTACTGTCAAGAACGGTACTTTGCTGTCTTACACTGTGCAAAAAAGGTTACACGGACTTGGGTTTTCCAATCTTAGCTGTATCTTGAATTTTCTTGTAGGATTACCAACATTTTTCTGGTACCAGGGTAGTTCTTGACTTTGCGGAGACACCTTCAAACCTCTTTGAGTGAGTAGAATACTTCCCATTTTATAAATCAGTTATCTACTTGTAACAAAAACGGTGAATGTTTTTGTTGCTTTTGAATGTTGTAGCTGTAAAGAGACATGGTTAAGTTGTCACATAAAAAATCTTATTCATAAAAGTAAGATTGCCTTGCATTTTCCTTTTGCCTTCCATTCCTACCACTTAAAGTCTTATCTATGTAGAAATTCATGTTGGATGCTTTTGCCTATAGATATTTCTGTAATGTCACGTGTCATATAGACAAAAAGATATTTTCATAAGCCTGTGACTCAGATCAGTTTCTATTGAGACATCACATGTAAATTCATTAGAATAAGAAGTTTGTACATGGCATTAGTGGCAGTTAAAACAGAAATCAATTCTGGTGTTGCTAGGTACTATGCCTGGGATTACAGAGTGTTGAGAACATTTGCTAAGCACTACTCAACTGGTGAAGTGATACCTGAGAAGTTGGTGAAGTCCATTCAAGGTGCCAGAGATATGTTTGCAGCAACTGAGTTGCAGCGCCAGGTGGCTTTACAAGGGCTTGAATATAAATGACCATGTGGCACCTTTCAACACATTATAACACATGAAATAGCTAATGACCATTCGGTGTTAAATTAGGTTTTCTATGCTCTGGTTGACCAAACCCTTTTCGGGGAACAGTCCTCATCACCTAAAACTACAATCTCTGTTGTTGCGGATCTCAAAAGAGAGTATACCAGTTGGAGGCATGTGGAGGGCACACATTGGGAGGTCCGATTCAATCACCTTATAAACTACGGGGCGGGTATGTATGGATCATTTGATGTTTCTATTTGCGGTTATCTTATGCAACTACTGATCGTGTCTATTATTGAGCTATGGCCTTGGCCTTCCAATTTTAATCTCTTTTTCCTGGAAAATCTTAGGCTTATAATGACAAATTCCATCTCCTGGTATGTCTTGTTACTTCCAATACCTCTTATTGTTTTTCCTGCTGCTGAGATGAATTTCTTAATCTTTGAAGGTTACTATAGCTACTTATACGCAAGATGCTTTGCTGCTACGATATGGAAAAGGCTATGCCAGGACGATCCACTTTCATTGAACACAGGAACTGCACTCAGAACAAAAATGTTGCAGTACGGTGGAGCCAAAGAGCCATCTGAAATGTTGAATGATCTAGCTGGTGGAGGGATTTTAAAGCATTGCAATGGAGGTGTAGTTCCTGATATGACTAGTTTCTTGGACGAGTTAAAGGTGGTGAAAAATTCGTAGGGACAAATCTATCACTCAGATATACACTACTTTCAGAAACGATCGCAACGAGAATGATGAACATGTCGCAACGAGAATGATGAACACTGTTATCTGTGAAACTGTAAACTTATTGAACGTTATTGCAGGGTGGTAATTGCCAATGCAAATTTTTGCAATCTCCATCATCGTTGCATACATAACCCATTAAAGTGGCTGCAATTATTTCACTGATTTTTCATTCAGTGGTAGCCATTTAATGTATAAGTAATGCAGAGTTTATTGAAACCTTCTGAATGATGGTCGCTCCAGTTAAGTTTCTGAACGCCTCTCCAAATATGTGAATTATGCGACAATTGCCTGTTCATTAGTTTCCTCAAGCATAGCAGTTTGGGAATAGAATTCCATAATCCTTTAACTTGACAATTTGTCTTATTCTTTTAGATGAAACTCAATAATGTAAAAATGATAGGACTTTGGATGCTCTTTTGACTTTATGAATGAAAAATCAAAGGCATTACATATTTAAATGCACAATTTTTTATTTAAATGTAGTTTTAAGTACAAATTAAAGCTTAAGGGTCGGTTTGTTAAAATTGATGCTTTTTATTTTTGTTATCAAAAACAGAGAAACAAAGGAAAATTTTGTGTTTGTCTATATTTTGTTTTGTTTTTCTGTTTTTAAAATAAGGAAAATAAAAATAAAAATAAAGAAATAAGAAAATAATGTTTTTCTGAATTTTGAAAACAGATTTTATAATGAATATAATTTATTGACTAATAATATATTTTTGAGGTATATAAGAGTATTTTGGTTAAATAATTTAAATTTATTTAATATTTGATTATCATTATTAAATTATTTTTTTAAAATTTAAACAAAACATGTTTTTATTTTTTGGTTTTTATTACAAATATCAATTAAACGGGTCTTCGTTTTTTTTTATAAGAAAAACATAAACATAAAAATAAGAAATATAAATATAAAACAACAATAAAAAAACATAATTGATATCAAACGGCCCTAAGATTAACAAATGTATTAAGTCTCAGATATATCCATTAAAAAAATGTTTTCTAAGATTGGATTTCAATTTTGATCAAAGTTAATCTAATTTATTGATTTTAAAATAGCATGATCTAGACCTGATTAATTTGTTATAATTGATTGAGTTTGAAACAAATTTAGTAAATTCGAGCTCGATAATAATTAAACATTAGAATTAAAAAAAACTATCTCCTGGGTGAGCACGGTAAGAATCCAAAAGCCAAGGACCTGTTTACTATTTTCAAAATTGTATGGTGTAAAAGTGGAATTATCAAAAAGTTGAACTCTTCGAAGATTGAGTGAACGCTAAGTGAGCCAACAAAGCCAACGATATTAACTGATTAAACTGAAAATGGCGCTTCAAATCTACTCTCCATCTTCACTCTTCTTCAACACACACTATCATCATCATCATCTTCTTCGACACACACCTCTTCTCCTCTCAACAACCAAAACCAACCTTATCATCTACTCCCAGAAACCCAACACGGACTCTCAGCCCGCCAGCGACCAAGCTCCGATCAAGAAGCCCACAGGAGCGGGGCAGGGTTTTGGTTCATCCTCGTCATCGTCATCTTCCTCCGGCCCGACCCAGTTAAGCTCAAGTAAGAAGAAACTGAAGGGTAAAAGAGAGAGGGCGAGGATAATTCGGCGGTCGCCTGTTGAGAAACCGGAACTGATTTCTCAAGTTGATGAGGCTAAAGTCGAGGAGCAGAGGCAAAATGAGAATGCTTTTGTTCTTGCTTGGTTGGGGTTCGGCATAGTCATTCTTGTTGAGGGAATTATACTCGCTGCATCAGGTACGTGTTCGTTGATTGTGCTGTTGTATCATGCGGTTGAATTTATGATGGCAGATTTGTGAAATGAATAGGGCGTTTGTCTTTTATTGGAGTTGTGTTGGAATGCAATTGGATAGCAATGGTGGAATTTGGTTGAATTGAGTTAGGAATATCTGGGACGATTCAAATCGAATTTGGTTGAATTGGGTTAAGGTAGGAAGATGGAGATATCCATATTTGGGCCACAAATTAAAATCTTTCCAAGCCAGCCACAGTTTTTATTCTTTTGAAGGTTCTAAAGAGATCATGATGTCAATATAATGCTAATGATCACATGAAGTTAACATTTCAAAGTTTTGTTCCCTTTTCAGAATAGAATTGTTAATATCATAATGATCGTTAATCAACTCTCCTTAACCTCTACCATGATCCTGGCACAATCTGTTTGATTGAAAGTTACTTGTTTTATATGGGGTTATCCTTTTCTGTTTATAGTTTATGTGATCTTTACTGGGATTTGTTATTGATTATATGAATTCCCTGCACTAGCGAACTCTTGTTGTGAGAATGGTAGGCTACTGTCAACTTTTGGAATTTGCCTAGTGGTTTTCCTTAAAAGACTTAGTGATCTAATTAACACTTGCATCTGATTATGAGAATTGGGATACCACATATATGCCTTTAACAGGGTTGTAACAAATTTTCTTCTTTTATACATTTCATTGATGCTGGTAGTACTAGCTTATACATGGTTGCTTCACTGCTCAGTGATGACATGCAAAGTTCTTTTAGTTTGTAGTTTAAAAGCACAACTTTTTGTCACTACTAGCATGTAAAACAAAGAAAATCACTTTGAGTTTGATCTTAATTAACGATATTGCATACTTTTCAAGTAATAAGGGGCTTAACTCTTTTGTTTCTACAGGATTTCTACCTGAAGAATGGGATAATTTCTTTGTGAAGTATCTCTATCCAATTTTTACCCCTACTGTCTTTGTATTCGTTGGCGGGACTGTTGCATATGGAGTGTTGAAGTACCTTCAGAATGACAAACTTAAGGACCAAAAGTGATATTTGGGAATTGGGCCAACACTTCATGTTTTATGAGGCGGACTTCTCATTCACGGTGGAGCAAAACTTGCACGTTTATTTTACCTGTATTCTACTTCTTGTATTGAAGAGTAGAAAGGGAACCATATCAGAGAATTTTTAGGATGGCTTTTTGAGGGAAAGATAATGAGTTGTTTGGATCCTTTTAGTAGTCCTACATGGCATCATCAACTGATGATATCAACATAGGTTGTACTGTAGTGTGTTTGATGATCTTACTAATTATTTAATACTTGGTTCATGTCTTTTAGTGGAAGACATATCTGGTTATCACTTTTGTTTCTGAGTGAATCCTGCATAACTTGGTCATGTGAATGGTAGGGCATGGTATCATATGAATAAGAGGCAGAGTCTGTTCTTGCTTACCGTCATATTGTTGTACATGTTGTACAGATAAGTTCCTATGTTGTTCTATTATTAACTTACTTACCTTTAAAGGTAAGCATAACTCTGCTCTTCATTTTAAACTGTTTCTTTCACCAATTTATTGTGCCTAAATTGCTTGATGAGTTATTTAATCCTTTCCAAACGTATGTTCTGTAGCTAAATCTTTTTCTCTAACTTCATTAAATATTATTCTTATTAAGGGTTCATTTGATACAGCTTTCTATTTTCGTTTTTTATTTTATTTGTGTGTGTTTTTTCGATTTTTACTTTTTTCTGCTTTTATAATGTATTAATATGTTTTTTTTCAGTTTTTATGATATTTTTTTGTTTCTGTATTTAGAAAAACAGAAATCAAAAACTTAGAACACGTTTGATATCATTTTTCGTTTTTGTGTACGTGCATTGGTTTCTGTGCTGTTTTTATTGGTTTTTATGTTGTTTTTTGAGTTTTTGTATTATATTAATATGTTGTCTTTTCAGTTTTTGTACTATTTTTATTGGTTTTTATATTTTAAAAAACAAGAAATGAAAACCGAAAACAGAAGTAAAAACAAATATGGCCTAAACTAAAATTGATACCAAACATAAGTGAACAACTTATAATTTTTGCAACGATTTTTTAGTACCTTGAAACTATTGCATTTTCATTTTCCCTAATTCACTTTTCTTTGACACACTTGTTCCTCCAACATCATGTCACTCCAGCATTTGCTATTTGGAATATTGCTGTAAAAGACTCATGCATGTATAATTGGCCTCTGCTACAACACTTGCTATTTGCAGACAAACAGATTTTGAAGAGGCTAAAAGATGTCACCATTTACGTTGATGTTTACCTCTCTGAAGCTACCTATAAGGGCAGGTATGAACTTACATTTGGTGGGGAACGTCATCTTTATGCAGCGTGTTGTTTGCTTACAAGAGATTGCTAAAGTACTGAATTGGTAATTATGTATGGAACCTTTTTCACATATTTTAACAACAAAGAGTGATTGTACTTTTTAAGAAAGTTATTTTCAATGAATGTCCTGTTTCCTTGACAATCGTGTAATTTACCTTACTTCGCAATTTTCACATGATAAAGATCATCACTGTGCATTGCAATTTGTTACTGATACAAGCTCTATGAAATTGCCAGCTTCCCTTCTTTTACTATGAATTTCTAAAGTTTGTGTAGTTGGAATCTTATGCGTCTGCAAAAGCTCTATCCTTACACTGTCAATGACTGTGTTCCTTAAGTAAATAGCATTTACCTAAAATCATACCTGTGGAGCCTCTTAAGGGGCTATCAGAGTTATCTTTATGGACCACTACATCATTAGATATCATTAAATGTAAGCACTCTTTGTGTCACTTCTTTCGAAGATTGTGTGAAAATTAGATGAAATGTGTTATGTATGTACACTAGAGGTCCCCCTCCTTGTAATTATTGCTTCCTTTCCTTTTGTATGTCTTCCCTTTTCAATGCTAAACAATTTGCCCCTACTCCTTACATGCATCTTCTTTTTTCACTTTCTCTTTTGTTTGCTTGTTAAAAAATAACTGTTGTTCGGTTTACATCAATTACATAGAACTGTTGAAAAGAGCTTCACAGTAGCATTCCCGTGCCCAAGAGGCTTCAACAGGGAATTTGTATCTTTTTCTTTATTTTTCCCCTTCTTTTTGTGACCATCTTTTTATTCCTTTCAGGTAGGATTGATTGTGACATACTTTTTGTTATGTAGTTGATTTTCAATAAAACCGGGCATCAGTTGAAAAAAAAAGTTAAATGAAATTATTGTTTCAGAAGTTTTCATCATTACCATGACTAATATTATTCTTTATTTTTTATGAAATTAATTTTCAAAAGGAACAATATCTATAAGCGATGCTCTAGACTATTACAGATGATATTAGAACTAATACTCGGATTGTTATGTCAGTGAGAACGTTAATCTCTAAAAGAGTGAATTATAAGATTTCACATCAGTTAGAAAGGGAAACGAAATACACCTTAAATATAAAAACCTTTCCCTCACATATTTGTTATAGGAGAAATCTTAAAAATAAAATCGTACAGGTCAAAGATTTAAAGTAAACAATATCTGTACATGAATGGTCTGCACTGCTACAATATATAAGAATAATTTAGATAATATTAGCTATGATAATTATAAAGATCGTCAAAATGATGGTCATATATAATATGAAGATATATATCATTTCCCTATTCATAACAAAATTAGAGAATTAAACGAAGACTTTTAGCAAGCGGTAACCATCATGGGGATAATAAAAAATTAAGCTTGTTTTTGACAATGAGCTTAGAGGTCATTATGTGTGCATGCATTTTCTTCTTCCTAGGTTTGAATTCTCAAGTCCTATGAGGATGTGATTGAATTGCATTTTATAGAACATTAATTTTTTTATATGTCAGTCGAATCTATGGTTATTATATTTATATATGTATATGGTAAACCGTCAATATAAGCAATAGTTACTAAATCGGAATGAATAGAGCAGTGGCTCCCATGCCTACAGGGGCATTTTCTTTTAAAAAAATTAAAATTTTGATAATTTTTTAAATATGTGAAAGATATTTTTGTAAATTTTAAATAGATTTTTGGTAACTTTTAAATATATAAAAGATAAAAAATTATTTTAAAATAAGTAGATCTCATTATATTTTAAATTAAAAAACAAGTTAGTCTCACCAAAAGACTCACTTGTATTATAGCTCCTAGAGGCTGAGGAGCGTGGCTCCCTATTCTTCTTACTAAATTATGTATTTCAAATAAATTATTTGACGAGTTAATTACTTACAGTTGAATGATAAGTTTGATTAAATAATACTTATAAATTTTATGTCTTAATCAACTAATTTTTAAAAGTTGAAGTGAAATAGAATGATTCTCATCTTAATTCAAACTTTTGATTTATTCAATTAAAATTTTTCTTAAAATCTTTAATTTTATCAATTGGACTACTCTTCAGTATTCTAGGAAAGCTATTAGTTAACGAAGTTTGAACCTCTAAGGGGGTTAGCTTCAGGTCCTTATACTTTGTCACGAGTCCCTTTGCTTTAATCTCTCTTTTCTTAAATTGTTTATATTTTCACATTCGAATTAAAGAGGGCAAAATTAAAAAGAAAAAGAAAAAGAAAAAGCATGAAAGCATTGATCGTTTATGGTTTTGTTTTTATAGGTCAAAAGATCAAAGCTTCAGGCGCCGTTGCTACTTTTCCACTCGCGCATAATTAATTGGCTATCACTACCGTATTTAATCAAAAGGATTTGATTAATGGAAAATTTTTAATTCCCCTAATCGATTGCTGATTATATTTTAGTGTTAATCATCGTTCGCTTTACCTTCTCCCAAGACTTTGTTTCAATATCTTAACCCGATTCGTTTGTCTTCTGTATTTTACGAAATAATGGACTCTAAAAAATTTTAAATATAATTTATGATTCTATATTGATAAATAATAATAGGAATCTTAATTCTTAACGAGATTAAGAATTACGTCAATTTAAAATTGAATCTGGACGGTCTTAAAATATTAAAAAATATTAAAAAACCTTAAACCTATTTAACTTTGTCTAACCTCGAGCTTTGATGGTTTCCTTTTATCTAAGTTTGGAGATTTTCGAAAAACTTACAATTGTTCCCCTTGGAAACACTGGCTTCATGGTTCTTCTAACATGAACCTCGAGTTTACCAAATTAATCGTGCCTTCTCGAATATTGTAAAAAAAAAAATGCTGTCCTGCTTCACTATATTTTAAATGGGACTTTTTTTTTTTTTTTTGGAGTGTGTGAATGAATTATTCAATACTTTAACAAAAGTTAAAAGGAAGATGTAGAAGGACGGAACAAAAAGAATGCATCATTGGTGCTCGAATCCCATCAAAATTTCTAATTAGATAGATTTCTTTTTTTCCATATTAAGATTTGGATACCTGCCAAATAATGTTTAAGTAATTTACTTTTAATAATTTTTAACTAATACTTTTGGAGGGTCCACAACTCCACATTCACGCCATCAACCTAATATTGCCAGTTGTTATGAAAATGATACACATTTACTTACCCCTACCCTCTATGGAATGTGGATGCCATTTTTCTAATCTAAATCAATTAATTAGTTAGATTATATTCTTTTAAAAAAAGTTAATTTAATTGCAGGAAGATTAGATATTGGTATACAAACACATTATTACACATTATAATAACCTGAACTACCTTAAGCCAAATTATGGAATTTGATTTTTTTTTTTAACAAGCTTCACACCCAAAATTCCAACAGCCAAAAATAAATAAAAAATAAAATCTTACAGAAACTACAAAGAGGAGAGAATCATCAAATGTAGATTACTACTACTGATCGAGTGCATTAGGGCCAGTGCAGTAATTGACCAAATGATTCCACACCCATTGAACCAAGTACCTCCGTCTGATCCCATTCATATTATACGTGGCACCATCACGATCCTCCATCAACTGCCCAGTGTACGACCCACCCCCTCCCGTCCCATATATACCCTCGCACAAATCAGCTATCTCCACCGGAAAACTCGGGTCGGGTCCGGCGTACCAAGCGTTCACCAACGGGTTAGTTGCCAGCTCAGCAATCTCATGACCAATCACGCTTATCATTCCATCAACCCCCACGTCACCGTTAGGTGACTTTAACGGCTTCAACCCAGGCATGTACTCTGGTACTGCGAATGGGTATGCACACACTCCCGGACACTGCTTCGCGCTGTTACCCACCCACGCGTACGGCAGCGTATAGCCCACAATCGACGGGAATGTGAAATAGTGGAACCCACACACCTGCCCGCAGAAATCCTGAACGTACACATCAGGAGCTGTGAGCAAAAGATATAACCCGCTTTTGGGATTTATCGGCAAGGGCTTGGATTTGGCTGTCACCGCACTCTTTATCACAGATTGTATCGATAACCTCGTCAGAGATTTTCCGAGAGAATAAAACCGATCATTCTTCTCCTCGCCTAAACGCACCGTTCTGGAAATGTTCGCGCCAGTTTGATCAGTGTAAAGCTGTACAGTCTTCCACCAACCGGAGACAGAAGGGCGTTTGGAATCAGCGGCGGAGATTGAGTTGATGAACTCCCGTATGATCTTCTTCTGAGCCCTCTCCCACGTGCCGTACCATATTGTGTGGACTGTTATGTTCTCGGTGAGAACTGGACCCATGTGGTAACGCAAGTGAACGAACTCGGATGACCCTTCGTATTTTTTGGACCCACCGTAGAGAAGGTCGGAAGAGTTAGGTTTCATATGGGGCCATGGACGCCAGCCGCTGACCGGAGCCGAGGTAAATATATAGTAAGGAATTGTAGGACTTATTTTAAATTAATTGAAATGAACAACAATTGCTTAAAAAAAAGAGACTTTTCTACAGTATTCAAGCTATTCTCTTTTCTAGTTACTTACCGTATCAATTTCCAATTTCTGGTTATTGAGATTTCTAAGCAATATGGATTAATATTTAAGGATAGATATTCCCTCTCTTTTTCATTTTTAAACAAATAAACTTCAAATAATAAAGAAATTTTAAAAAGAAATGATAAATCAAATCAAAATCTAAGTCATTTTTTTCGATTATCAAAAAATCTATTACTAATTAGTAATAATGTAACAATTCTATTTGTTGTTTGTAGGAACAAAGAGAAGCAGATCTATTCTATACCCGATAAATATCACTACACAGGGGGGGGACTAACCCCCTTTTTGTTTTGATTTATGATCTTCTCAAATCTATGAATAAAAATAAAATATGATAAAATAAAATAAAATAAAGTCCAATGGATAAAGCCTTACAACTCCAATTATCGGAAGAAAAAAAAAAGCTACGAGCTTCCGTTCTTAATTTGAATGATTT
>JAOXYD010000006.1:20159535-20187438 GCA_028565735.1 Pinacopodium congolense
GAGATAGAATTTAAATTGAAAATTTTCAAAAATATCCAATTGTAAAATATTTTTGAATAATATTTATTTTTAAATTATATTTGAATAATGTCAATATAACTCAACAATTATTTATAAATAAAAATAATTAAAAATAAAATTTTATAAAAAATATTTTACAACTAAAATATTCAATTGTAAAATATTTTTTAATAATTGAAAATTATTCTATTAAAAATATAATTTCACATCTAATTTTAATTATTTTATTTCAATAAAATAGTTTTTAATTTTTTAAAAGAATAAATTATTTTTAATATTTATATCTATATTTGCTATAAATAAATAATGTATATTTAAATCTAAATTTATTTATAAAAGATATTTTGTGACAACTATATATTTAATTTAAAATATTTATTTATAAGATGTTTCTTTTATATTAAAGACATCTTTTGAAAGAGATTATAATACATTACTAAATATTTGTTAACTAAAGTTATTATATAATCATTTCTAATAAAATATTATTATATTAATCATTTGTTATTTTTATAAGGAAAAATGCTAATTTTGATATGATTTGAACAAATTTTAGAACGTTGGTCATTAAATTAAAAAATTCTAAAGATTGGATATTAAATCAAAAAATTATAAAAAATTGCTTACTAAATTAAAAATTTTAAAATGTTTAAGTTGTATACGGGAATGGTCAAATGATACTTTTACCACGTGGTAAAATCTATTAATTACGTGAGTATGATTTTAAATTTTTACCTTAATTAATAACATTTTTAAATGTTTGTTACTTAATTAAAAATTTTTAAAGATTTATCATTTAATTAAAAATTTTCAAAATATTTCTTTCTTGTCTATTTATTATCCCAATTATAAAAAATTTAAAAATTTTATAATTTAAAAAATTAATATCATCTAATTAAAATATCACCAAATACTTTTAATTTTGTGTGAGAAACAAATATTTTATAATGAATATTATTAATGTATAATATTTATTGTAATATTAAATTTCAATTTGAAGATAAATATAACGTAAATGAAATTTTATAGTAGTTAATCTGTCCAGAAACATAATTAAAAATAACAGCTTGATTACGTTTATAATAATAATAACTCAGTAATTAGCTCATGCAATTGGTCCAGTTGAGTAATTACTACAAAAATGATGGCTAATTTATACTTCAAATGCGTTTGGTGTAGTGCTTGCCAATTTTATTTTTCATAATGATGCATTAACTCGGGAGGTTAGCGAAGTCAACTGAGGATTAAGGAAAAGGAACAAAAGATGAAATGTTGAATGTATGACGACTTATGGTATCAATAATCATTATTGAGTTAACGAATTTGAATCATCCCAACACAGGTTCCAATTTTTGACTTGTATAAAATTTGACACACGGGTAAATACAGGGAAATATCTAGTATCATCATGGAATTTTTTATTTAACTAATAGATAAAGATGACAAAAAGATCTGGTTTTAGTACAATCACTCCGAATGAATTACATTTGATTGGATTGAATTGAAGTCAAGTTCAAATAAAAATTCATATTCAAACTTAATTTCAAGTATAAGAATATACACACCTTATATAAATATATATTCTCGTATATAGTTTTAACCAACGTGTCAAATACCGTTTCGTTTTGATTGGTATCAGCCGAAACGTATCGTTTCGGACTGAAATCGAAACGGAATGAAACGGTTAAATATCATTACAGAAGTAAATATCGGTTCGTACCAGTCAGTTTCAACCGGTATGGCGAATACCGGTCAATACTGACTGATACAAAAAAAAATTTAAAATTAAAAAAAATAAAATAATTTGTATTTTGATTTTTTTGTTTAAAATTAAGTTAAAAACTATACAATATAATACATTTATAGATCATTTTATAAATCTTATAAAATTTATAAATTAATTTATAAATTTAAATAATTATTTGAAATGGTACCGGTATTGACCGGTACTAGTACCATATTATTTTTTAAACAAATTTAATATTAGTACCGGTACTTAAAATCCTAATTTTAACTTGAATTTAAAGTGAAAACGTCGAAAATTTGGTCCACACAAATGAGTTCAAACCTTTTGAATTTGTAAATTGGCTCGAGTTTAAAGTTAATCAAAATTCAAATCTACTAAATTTTTTTGAATTAGAGATTGGATCTTAGGAAGTCCATCCCAGCTCATTCTCATCCCTACCAACATGCATTATTCTTGAGGTAGAACTAATAATGAAATGAATTTTAATATTTAAGGAAAAAGTGTCTTTTTGTCCTTAAAGTTTTAATTAATGTTCATATCATACTTTAACATTTAAAATATTAAAATCAAACTTTAATATTTTAAAAAGTTAAAAAACAACCTAACATTTTAAAAAAGTTTTAAAACAATTCTAACATTGCAAGTAACGGAAGTTGGTCCGAAATTCATTTTAAACGTTTTTAAAATTTTTTAAATTTTAAATTTTTTTAAAAGTATTATATTTTTTTAAACACTTTAAAATAATAGTGTCTAACCTAAATATGGATAGAAACTATAAAGTTAATATGACACTTTTTACTTAATATTTAAAGCAGAACACTCTTATTTTATCTAAAATGTAACTCAGCCTATTATCGTGCTAGTCTTTTGTTCAATGAGTTATGATCATGGGATTTACTGTTTTTAACTTATTTTTTTCACTTAAAAATCTTTTTTCATTTCTCCATTTACAAGAATCTTATTCAGTGTTATTTTATTTTTCTTCAACGCATTAACCATGTATTTTTAGTCCATCATAATAAAACATTGGGCCTTAGTAAAATGTATTGTCACCACTCACAATCCTTAACTAGCCCATCTAAACTTCTCTAGGGTCCGGCCCCCACTGGTCAACTGGAAGTACGGACGTTCTGTCCCTCAGTTGACAATTGTCGCAACAGCCAGAGAGTAAGGGTTTTATAACGAGCAGAGGGGCTGAACTAGGGTTTTAGGAATAAAAAGCTAATCTTTTTTCTGAATTGTAACAGGAGAGCAAAAATGGGGTTTTGGGGTAAGTAGTGTTACCAATGGCCTTTGGTTTTTTTGGGTATATTTGCATTGAATTGTTAGAAATTTATAATTGATTTGAGTGCATTATGTTGCTTCCTGCTAATAGGAATGGAGGTAAAACCGGGCAAGCCACACCCTTTTCATTCCGACAATGTAGAAGGAAGGCTTTACGTTACTCATGTATGTCTTTTTAATAGCTCTACTTCATAGTCATTGGTGGTTTCAGAGCTGGGCATTTCTTATTTTGTTATTGGAGGTTCCTAATGTTTACTTTGTAATAATTCAGGCAACTTTAGGTCTTGGTTCCTCAAAAGATAGGACCATACTCCAGTGTTCTGTCGGGCATAAGTCTCCAATTTTCTTATGCTCATTGTTACCTGACAGAATTGAGTCTTGCTCTTTGAATCTTGAATTTAAGGATGAGCTAGTAGCTTTTTCTGTAATTGGTCAAAGGAGCATTCATCTATCTGGTTATTTTGTGTCTGATGAGGGGGATCATCTTCCAGATGAATATGATTCGTATCCTTTTCAATATAATTTTAATTTGTTAGTCATCCCTTTTTCTTCTGTTATAATTGAGCTCTTGCTAATATTATGAAACTATTTATATGAGTTTGTGTAAAATTTGCTTCTTACTACGACAATTAAGTGAGTCTGGAGAGGATATTGCCGAGACAGACTCAGATTCTGATGGCTCCAGTGAATATGACTATGATGATGACTATGATGGTGATGATTTCATTCTTCATGGTGACGACGACGACAACGATCTTGAAATGTTCCAACGATCACATGTTCCAAATAGTAGTGGTATTCTTAAATTTGTTTGTCATTTTTTTTCTTTTGTGAAGTCAATTTGTTTATCACGCTCTTATAAAAGAAGTGGGTGACTTTGGTCTCTTATCTTTTTTAACTACATAGAAATTGGAGAAAGATGAATGCTTCATTACATTGCAAAAAGTTTGGAAACTAACTCTCTGTTGAAGGTTTGGTAACTGAAAATAAAGGATCATGCACATTCTAGTAGAATTGTTTAAGGTTTTATACACACATTCTTGATATTTATTTTGACCACAATCTCGTGATGTGACATATACTTATTAATTAGCTCGTTAACTAAATCTTGGTTTTATGCTCGTGATGCAATTGACTGAAGCATATTTTCACATTAACAAATTGTCATAATTCAGTGGTAATTGAGGAGATAATGGACGATGATAACCTTGCAAAGGAAAATGGCTTGTCCAAATCACACGAGCAAAATAAGTCAAGTGTCCCTGAGAACCAGGATAACTCCCAGAGGCAAATTGTTATCAAAAGGCCCAATGATGTATCTGTTTTGGAAAGCGAAGATGAGGATGGTTTTCCAATTTCTACATCTCAAAAGAGTGAAACTATGGTTCAAGAGAGCCTACCAGAACAAGGTGAACAGAAAGGTACCAAAGCAGCCAAAGAATCCAAGAAAAAGATGAGCAATGATGGTGATGATTCTACAGCCAGAAAACGGAAGGTTGAAAATGCTGACCAAGATGTTGAAACAGAAAGGTGAGGTAGTTCATTCTTGACCAGCTTATTTGTTTTTATTTCTGTTTGGTGATAGAGAAGCTAGCTTAGGGGGCATTTTGATGGTGCCAAAACGGTTGACACTTCTTTCAATTTTAGGAAGCCAACCTAACTTTTGTTTTTGTTGTACATATTATGCTGATTTGGTTTGTGAATCTGATATTAGGAAGAAGAAGAAGAAGAAGAATAAGAAACAAAAAGAAAAGGTCAAAGAAGCAAATAACTGTGAAATAGATGATAAAGACAAAATTAACGAGCTTCCAAATAGTGAAGCTCGGCCTGGGGAGGTGAATAAGCAAGATGCTCCAGATGGAAATGAAAACGGTCAGAGGTGAGAACTGTATCTTTAATAATTTGGTGCTGTATCTAATATTTTAGTTGATGTATTAACTCAGTGCATATTGTTCAATTTTGTGCATATGCATCTATGCACCCAACAAACTAACATTTCAATCCATTTTTATTTAAAAAGGATCGCAATGATGCCTCTGTTTGCATGCATGCATATGCTTACATACCCACATTACTAAATCTTTGTGCAGTGTCCTTAATGTTGATGAAGATGAAAAATCTTCTGATAAGAAAAAGAAGAAGAAAAACAACAAGAAGGCCCAGGATGGAGAGGGGGCAAACAAGGTTCAAACTGCAACAGCTGTTGGAGGTAAGGCAAAATCTTCTTTAGAGTCTGAGGATCAAAAGGTTGAAGCCAAGTCTTCAACAGTTAGAACTTTTGCAAATGGATTGATTGTTGAGGAGTTGGCAATGGGCAAGCCAAATGGTAAGAGAGCTTCCCCTGGAAGTCAGGTAACTTGCTTTCCTCTAAATTTGCAATCTTTCTGATTACCTGGCTAGCCAATATTTGAACTTTTAGCTTTATGGTAATTCTTCACTTTAGTTATGATTGTAATATTTGTCGAATTCTCATTGCGCTAAACAAAAATGGTGGTCAAATTATGAGAAGGGTATATTTATTATGTAGTCCAGTCTGTCCTGCACAAACCACTGAATTTACGTTCATAAGAAGAATGTCAAGGATGCGAAGCTATATGCTTCACAAGTATGATCGCTATTGCTTACGGATTGCTCTGAAATTTTTGCATAATACAGCATGAGGGAGTTGAGTCAAAATTTGATATATCTAGCTTACATTTATTTCAATTTTCTTTGTGTCAGTAATTTGTTAAATGTATATAGACCAACACTGGAAACAAAAGAATTGTGTTTTTGTTTCAGGTCAGTGTGCGATATATTGGTAAGCTAAAGAAGAATGGCCAAATATTTGACTCGAATGTGGGAAGAGCACCCTTTAAGTTCCGGCTAGGTACAGAGTGAATGCTTCATCCTAAGTTTCAGATTAATGGAAAATCTGCTTCTATCCACAGTAACACTTTTCTTTTGGAGTGCAGGTGTAGGGCAAGTTATAAAGGGATGGGATGTTGGGGTTAATGGTAATTACTAATATTGAATAGAATCTTTTTTCAATTGTACTGAGCTTTTTGGAATTTAATTCCTGTTGCTTGCGTTTTCTTTGATATTGTGAATTCCTAGGCATGCGGATTGGTGACAAAAGAAGATTGACAATACCACCATCAATGGGGTAAGGAATTGCTATTGTTTCTTGCCCACATCCTTCCATGTTCCTTGTACATTTTGGCCAAAATCGTTTATGATACCCTTTATTACTTCCTAATTTATATATTTCTAGTACAAGGTGGAATTAAATGTTGTAATTCTCCTTCTTTCCCCATAACTTATGCAGATATGGATCTGAAGGTGCTGGTAAGAAGATACCGCCGAATTCGTGGCTCGTGTTTGATGTTGAATTGATGAATGCACGCTGATCACCAAGTTGGCACTATGAACCCTTTTTTCAGCTCAGATGACTTGAAACTGAGTCTTACATCCCTCTCTTGTTAATCGATTAAATAGTAAAAGTTCATGAATTCCATCTCATTTCAGCTCAAACTTTTGAGGTGGATATTGAGTGAACTGAAAATTTTTGGTAGAAAGCTCCAGTCCATTTCATTAATCAATGTATGAACAATCCATGTAATTTAACTTTTTTGAATACATTTCCTTTCATGGATTTGAGATATCAACTAACTTGTTAGCTTATAAACAAGAAACGGGTTTGCGTTTTCATTGATTATAGTTACTTGATAGCCAGGCGCTTTGATCGTAGCTCAGAGAAATCTTCTGTATCTTCTTACACTGCAGAACAGAAGCTCAAAGCTCAAAACAGTATCTTAGTGAGTCGGATATCAAATTAAACGGGTCAGTATCAAAATAATCTAGTTATTACTCTATCCGTGCGATTATTTTTGTTTTTATTTTTTAGTTTATATTAAAAGTTTCATAAAAAAAATTAACAATTCTGAAACTTTATTTAATTTTGTAATATTAACTAAAAATATGAAAATATCAATGAAATTAAAAATCGTTAATATGTTACAAGTTGATGTGGATTGTCATATAACTTGGATTTATGAGAAGCGGACAGTATTTGAAATTTCGATAAATGTGTAATAATTTAAAACTTTTTATTTTGTTTTTCATAATAATAAATGAGTCATCAATTTTTAATCTTAATTTTATTTATTTGTTTCTTAATTCAAAATACAATAATATATTTATTAAACATTTCATTTGTATACTGTGTCTAAGTGCGATTAATAATGAAAATAATCCTTAAAATATATTGTAATGAATTGAATCTTCTAATATTTAATTTATATTTTTATACTTATTAGAAAATTATGTAAATTTTTTAGTTTAAAATACAATTTATCAAAATTCAATAAAAGTCTAGGACTAAAACCCACTTTTCTCATTTAAGTGCCTTATTTATTTATTCTTTGGCTGTTATCATTATTTTTTTAATTTTTTGATAAAAATTGCTATTTCTTATTAGTTGGTCTCGTGTAGGCCTAAAAATCAAGCCCATTGAAACTATAAGACCCATTTGATGCAAACAAATATTTTGGTAAAAAGCATTATATTAATTTTAATGTTTTCATTTATGTTTAGATTAGACTTAATATTTCAAATAGTTTAAAAAATTGTAATTTTTTATAAATATTTAAAAAGAACATTAACATTTTTTAAAAAATATGTAATAAAAGATTGATCATAATTCTTTTTAAATATTTTTAAAAGGATATAATTTTTTTTGAAAGCTTTTAAAATGTTATAGTATGATTTGAATATTATTAAATGTTAAGATCGGATTTGGAGGAAGAAAAGATTTGATGAAACAGAACACAGCACAGAGTGATTAGAAGCTTCAACATAAGTGGTACTGCAGGAAATAACAAAAGGAAGAGGTGATTCATTATCATGTTAATTATTGTTGAAGAGTTTTGACTATGTGTATTATCTCTTATGATTATAATCAGGGCTTGTAACTCATGTGAAGCTTGTCCCTTTATTCATCTTAACTTTAAGCATTTTCAATTTACAAGAAAATGAAGTTCATCTTTGTATCAAGAAGACTAGACTTATTTTAGGACCTGTTTTTTTCAAAAAGTGATCTATTTGTTAATAGTTTGGAAGGACAAAGTTAATATTCACTAGTTTGCATATAATTAAATAATTATTCTTAACAAAATAATATAGAAAATTATGACAATCACTTTCAACTAAGCTCATAAAAAAGTAGAACAACAAGAAAATTGATAATAAAAACTTAATATGGAATTTCGTAAATCATTTTCACAACATATTATTATTAAAGTAGATATGAGTATATAACATGCAAATTTCCTCAAGAATTTTTCAATAAATTTGATAGATAAAAAAATGTTCTAAATTTTCAATAAATTTGCATATGACAATTACGAACTACAGCGTTACATTACATTACATGCATGCAGTAAGTTCTTTTCAAGGGCAAGAAAATGCTAAATTCTTTCAAGCATTCTACCAACTAATCATAAATCAAAAGCTAAGTTCTTGAAAGGGAACAACTAGTCAAGTCATAGCTTGGAACTACCTCACTTCAGTACAGGTAAATGGAGTCATCTTCTACTGTTGCCAAGTGACACCAAAATCTTCGTCTGGATCATACTCCCATGAAATACTTGCTAGCAAATCTTCAGTACTTAATTCAGTAGAAGCAGTTTTAAAGGATGGAGAAGTACCAGTAACAGTACTAGTGGTAGTGACAGGAGTGCCGGTGCTAGTAGGAGAAACAGTAGCTGTAATGGCAGAGATGGGTTCTATAGGAATATTGTTATTTGGCGGGATAAGGGTTTCATCAGAATTTTTCAGCATGTAAGCCATCTTTATTTCCTGATCGGACGTTCCAATATCGTGACTAATATCTCCGATGAATTGGCCCTCCACAATGTTGTTCTCGTGATCTTCATCCCCATATGAAGAAGGGCAATATGACCTGCATGTACCTTTTCCCGCATGAACAGGAGCTATAATAGTAGAAATAGGTTCCATAGGAATACTGTAATTTGGTGTGAAAAGGGTTTGATCAGACTTGTTTGGCGTGTAATTATATTCAAGATTGTCCGACAGATAAGTCATCTCCGATTCTTGCTGAGACGTTCCAATTTCGTGATTAATATTACCAATGATTTGACCCTCCATAATGTTATTCGCGTTATCACCATCCCCAGATGAAGAAGAGAAATATGTCTTGCATGTATCTTTCCCCTTCGGCTTTCCTCTCTTTTTGATCCGACAAATAACATAACCCTTGTTTTGCTGCATAACCCAACAACATTTGTTAACTTTCAGATAAATATATTCTATAAAAAATAACTCATTAAAAAAAATGAAGATGGATGTAATACCTGAACAGCATTGGAACTCTCCTCCTCCGGCAGTCGATATTCATGCATGACCCATTGAAACTCATCCTCCGCGGAAGTAGGAAAATAGGGTTTCTTTTGGGGGACAAAAGACAAAAGCCTTTTGAAACCGATGATCTTGCCACGTCCGGATTTAATCACCCTCTCTTGCTGAGTTTTCCATGTACCAGAACCAGAAGTTCTCTCGATTCTTTTCCCCTTCTCATTCTTTCTGATCAACTTGGTGAAGAAGTAATGGGTTGTCTCTCCACTCCGATTGAATACCTCCTTCCATGCACACGCTTCTTCTCTACCGTCGTGATTGCTGTTGGCGTTGTAAATATCGCACTCAATGCAGGGATCGCATGGCAATCTTATTCCGTTGACTTTATAAGGTAAGTAAAAGGTCAGCAGTTCTTCATCGGTGGGATCAAACTTAAACCCTGGTGGTATCATTGCTCCTATTCTGGGGTTTATCAACGAAGAACTCCGAGATGAAGAAGTGTGGAAACCAAAGAACACTCTAGAAATCAATGAGGTGAGGGGTTTTTTTTTCGTGAAGACTTGCGGATAAAATGTCTTATCAGTGGGGATTACCGAGAGATACGGTATTTATAACCTTTTATACATTCTCATCGTTACCACCGAGATAACTGTCTGATTTTTTTTTTTTACTCCTTTTTCGGAGAAAGATATTTTCGTGCGTCACCTCTCCTCTTACTCTATTCCTAGTAACACTAGTTTTGCATGCTTTTGTTTTTTATTATAATTTTGAATTGTTCATCGTTTAGCAATCATAATATAGAAAATAAATTCATCACATTAAAAGTTTTAAAAGAAGACGGTGGAGATTACTCAATCTTCTACATCTTAAAAACTCTGAACAGATTTCAAATACAAAAATATGGATAGATTTCATTAACTCACACCTTCATAAGTTGTCTTTACTAGTATTTATAGATCAACTGAAGAAAGTCAATTAACTTAAGTCAACTATCAAGAATAATCCCAGCTAAATAAAATAACAGCAAATACACCAAGTTACTAAAATTTAACATGTTGTATACATGGATAAAATACATGAAAATACAAATAGTAACAGCCCCTCAAGTTGGAGATATGGAATGAATATCCACTAAGTCCAACTTAGACAAAAGCATAGAAAAAATAGGAAAAGAGAAAACTTTAGAGAACAAAATTGCAATTTGTTGTTTATTGGAAATATGTTGTGGAGAAATGAAACCATGCTTAAACTGCTCGCGAATTAAATGACAATCAATGTCTAAGTGTTTAGTGTGTTCATAGAACACCGAATTAACATTAATGTATAAGGCAGCTTGATTATCACACTAAAAAGTAATTAATGTGATAATAGAAATCAACGAAGTGAGGGTTTTTTCTCCAGAGAAATTTTGGGACTTGCAGATAAAATCTCAAATATCAGTGGGGATTTCTTAGATATAAAAGGTTCTAGGCTATTTATGGTTTTTTATACATCTTGATCATCACCTTGAAGATAATTCTTTGATTTTTTTTACACTTTTGCCAGAGAAAGATGTTCCTGCCAGACAACGCCATTACCTCTCCTCTTACTCCGCCACTAGTAACATTAGTTTTGCATACTTTTGTTTTTTATTACAATTTTGAACTATTCATAGTTTAGCAATCATAGCACAGAAAATAAATTCATCACATTGTAAAGTTTTAAAAGAAGTGGGTGGGGACTTACTCAATCTTCTACATCCTAAAAACTCTGAATAGACTCCATATGCAAAAATATCAACAGATTTCATTAACTCACACCTTCATAAACTATCTTTACAAGTATTTATAGGTCAACTGAAGAAAGTCAATCAACTTAAGTAAACTATCAAGAATAATCCCAGCTACATAAAGTAGTAGTAAATACACCAAGTTACTAAAATTTAACCTATTGTATACATGGATAAAATAAATGAAAATATAAATAGTAACAACTCCCTCAAGTTGGAGATGTGGAATGAATATCCACTAAGCCCAACTTAGACAAAAGCACAGAAAAAGTAAGAAAAGATAAAACTTTAGTGAACAAATTTGCAATTTGTTGTTTGTTGGAAATATGTTGTGGAGAAATGAAACCGCGCTTAAACTGCTCACGAATTAAATAACAATCAATGTCTAAGTGTTTAGTGTGTTCATGGAACACCGGGTTAGTAGTAATATGTAATGTAACTTGATTATCAAATTTAAAAGGAATTGGTGTGATAATAGAAATCAATGACGTGAGGGTTTTTTTTTCTAGAGAAATTTTGGGACTTGCGGATAAAATCTCATATATCAGTGGGAATTACTTAAACATAAAAAGTTCTAGGATATTTATAGCTTTTTATACATCCTGATCATCACCTTGAAGATAACTCTCTAATTTGTTTTTTTTACACTTTTACCATAGAAAGATATTCCTGCCATAAGTTTTCTTGCCAAACAGCGCCACCGCCTCTCCCCTTACTCTGCCACTAGTAACACTAGTTTTGCATGCTTTTGTTTTTTATTACAATTTTGAACTATTCATAGTTTATCAATCATAGTACAAAAAATAAATTCATCACATTGTAAAGTTTTATAAGAAAAGGGTGGGCACTTACTCGATCTTCTACATCTTAAAAACTTTGAACAGACTCCAGATCCAAAAAAATCGATGGATTTCATTAACTCACACTTTCATAAAGTGTCTTTACAAGTATTCATAGGTCAACTGAAGAAAGTCAATCAAATTAAGTAAACTATCAAGAATAATCCTAGCTAAATAAAACAACAGTAAATACACTAAGTTACTAAAATTTAACCTATTGTATACATAGATAAAATACATGAAAATACAAATAGTAACAGCCTCCTCAAGTTGGAGATATGGAATGAATATCCACTAAGCCCAACTTAGTCAAAAGCAAAGAAAATCAGGAAAAGATAAAACTTTGGTGAACAAATTTACAATTTGCAATTTGCTGTTTGTTGGAAATATGTTGTAGAGAAATGAAACCATGCTTAAACTGCTTACAAATTAAATGAAAGACAATGTCTTAGTATTTATTGTGTTCATGGAATACCAGGTTAGCAGTAATGTCTAAGGCAGCTGGATTATCAGAATAAAAAGGAATTGATGTGATAACAGAAATCAATGATGTGAGGGTTTTTTCTCCAGAGGAATTTTGGGACTTACGGATAAAATCTCATATATCGATGGGGACTACTTAGACATAAAATATTCTAGGCTATTTATAGGTTGTTATATATCCTGATCATCACCTTGAAGATAACTTTATGATTCTTTTTTTACACTTTTGTCGGAGAAAGATGTTCCCACCATAAGTTTTCCTGCCAGACAATGCCATTGCCTCTCCTCTCACTTTGCCACCAGTAACACTAGTTTTGCATGCTTTTGTTTTTTATTACAATTTTAAACTATTCATAGTTTAGTAATCAGAGTACAGAAAATAAATTCATCACATTGTAAAGTTTTAAAAAGAAGAGGGTAGGGATGTCAATCGGGTGAGTTAGGTCAGGTTCGGGTTGGGTCATTTTGGGTTTGGATCATTTCGAGTCAACACCAATTCAGGTTCAGGTTGGGTCATTTTGGGTTCAAGTTGGGTTAATCAACGAAGAACTCCGCGATGAAGAAGTATGGAAACCAAAGAATACTCTAGAAATCAATGAGGTGAGAGGTTTTTTTTCTCGTGAAGACTTGCGGATAAAATGTCTTATCAGTGGGGATTACCTAGAGATAGGGTATTTATAACTTTTTATACATCCTCATCGTTACCTCCGAGATAACTGTCTGATATTTTTTTTTTTACACTTTTGTCGGAGAAAGATATTTTCGCTCGTCACCTCTCCTCTTACCCTACTGCTAGTAACACTAGTTTTGCATGTTTTTGTTTTTTATTATAATTTTGAATTGTTCATCGTTTAGCAATCATAATAAAGAAAATAAATTCATCACATTAAAAAGTTTTAAAAGAAAAGGGTGGAGACTTACTCTATCTTTTACATCTTAAAAACTCTTAACAGATTCCAAATACAAAAATATCGACAGATTTCATTAATTCACACCTTCATAAACTATCTTTACAAGTATTTAGAGGTCAACTGAAGAAAGTCAATCAACTTAAGTCAACTATCAAGAATAATCCCAGCTAAATAAAACTACAGAAAATACACTAAGTTACTAAAATTTAACCTGTTGTATACATGGATAAAATACATGAAAATACAAATAGTAACAACCTTCTCAAGTTGGAGATATAGAATGAATATCCACTAAACTCAACTTAGACAAAAGCATAGAAAAAGTAGGAAAAGATAAAACTTTAGTGAACAAACTTGTAATTTGTTGTTTGTTGGAAATATGTTGTGGAGAAATGAAACAACGCTTAAATTGCTCGCGAATTAAATGACAGTCAATGTTTAAGTGTTTAATGTGTTCATGAAACACCGGATTACCAATAATGTGTAAGGCAACTTGATTATCTCACTAAAAAGTAATTAATGTGATAATAGAAATCAATGAAGTGAGGCTTTTTTCTCCGGAGAAATTTTGGGACTTAGCGGATAAAATTTCAGATATCATTGGGGATTACTTAGACATAAAAGGTTCTAGGCTGTTTATATCTTTTTATACATCCCGATGATCACCTTGAAGATAATTCTCTGATTTTTTTTTTACACTTTTTCCGAAGAAACATGTCCCCGCCATAAGTTTTCCCGCCAGACAACGTCATTGCCTCTCCTTTTACTCCACCACCAGTAACACTAGTTTTGCATGCTTTTATTTTTTATTACAATATTGAATTATTCATAGTTTAGCAATCATAGTACAGAAAATAAATTCATCACATTGCAAAGTTTTAAAAGAAGAGTGCGGGGACTTACTCGATCTTCTACATCCTAAAAACTCTTAATAGACTCCAGATACAAAAATATCAATAGATTTCATTAACTCACACCTTCATAAACTATCTTTACAAGTATTTATATGTCAATTAAAGAAAGTCAATCAACTTAAGTAAACATCAAGAATAATCCCAGCAAAATAAAGCAGCAGTAAATACACAAAGTTACTAAAATTTAACCTATTGTATACATGGATCAAATACATGAAAATACAAATAGTAACAGCTCCCTCAAGTTGGAGATGTAGAATAAATATCCACTAAGCCCAACTTAGACAAAAGCATAAAAAAAGTAAGAAAAGATAAAGCTTTGGTGAACAAATTTGCAATTGTTGTTTGTTGGAAATATGTTGTGGAGAAATGAAACCATGCTTAAACTGCTTATAAGTTAAATGACAATCAATGTCTTAGTGTCTAGTGTGTTCATGGAACACCGAGTTAGTAGTAATGTGTAAGGTAGCTTGATTATCACACTAAAAAAGAATTGGTGTGATAACAGAAATCAATAAAGTGAGGGTTTTTTCTCCAGAGAAATTCTGGGACTTGCGGATAAAATCTCATATATCAATAGAAATTACTTAGACATAAAAGGTTTTAGGCTTTTTATAGCTTTTTATACATCCTGATCATCATCTTGAAGATAACTCTCTGATTTTTTTTTATACACTTTTGCCAGAGAAAGATGTTCCTGCCAGACAATGTCACCGCCTCTCCTCTTACTCCGCCACCAGTAACACTAATTTTGCATGCTTTTGTTTTTTATTACAATTTTAAATTGTTCATAGTTTAGCAATCATAATACAAAAAAATAAATTCATCACATTGTAAAGTTTTAAAAGAAATGGGTGGGGACTTACTCGATCTTCTATATACTAAAAACTCTTAACAAACTCCAGATACAAAAATATCGATAGATTCATTAACTCGCACCTTCATAAACTGTCTTTACAAGTATTTATAGGTCAACTGAATAAAGTCAATCAACTTAATTAAACTATCAAGAATAATCTGAGCTAAATAAAACAGTAGTAAAGACACTAAGTTACTAAAATTTAACCTATTGTATACATGGATAAAATACATGAAAATACAAATAGTAACGGCCCCATGAAGTTGGAGATATGGAATGAATATCCACTAAGCCCAATTTTGTCAAAAGCACAGAAAAAACAGGAAAAGATAAAACCTTAGTGAACAAAATTGCAATTTGATGTTTGTTGGAAATATGTTGTAGAGAAATGAAACCACTCTTAAACTGCTAAAAAATTAAATGACAGTCAATGTCTAAGTGTTAGTGTGTTCATGGAACACCGAGTTAGCAGTAATGTATAAGGCAGCTTGATTATCACACTAAAATGGAATTAGTGTGATAACAAAAATCAATGAAGTGAGGGTTTTTTCTCTAGAGAAATTCTGGAACTTGTAGATAAAATCTCATATATCAGTGGCGATTATTTAGACAAAAAATATTATAGGCTATTTATAGCTTTTTATACATCCTGATCATCGTCTTAAAGATAACTCTCTGATTTTTTTTTTACACTTTTGCCGGAGAAAGATGTTCCAGCCATAAATTTTCCTGCTGAACAACACCACCGCCTCTCCTCTTACTCCACCACCAATGACACTAGTTTTGCATGCTTTTGTTTTTTATTAAAATTTTGAACTATTCATAGTTTAGCAATACAAAAAATAAATTCATCACATTGTAATGTTTTAAAAGAAGAGGGTGGGGACTTACTCGATCTTCTACATCGTAAAAACTCTGAATAGACTTCAGATACAAAAATATCAATATATTTCATGAACTCACACCTTCATAAACTGAAGAAAGTCAATCAACTTAAGTAAACTATAAAAAATAATCCCAGCAAAATAAAACAGCAGTAAATACACCAAGTTACTAAAATTTGATCTGTTTCATATTTAGATAAAATACATGAAAATATAAATAGTAATAGCCCCCTCAAGTTGGAGATGTGGAATGAATTTCCACTAAGCCCAACTTAGACAAAAGCACAGAAAAAGCAGGAAAAGATAAAACTTTAGTGAACAAATTTGTAATTTGCAATTTGCTGTTTGTTGGAAATATGTTGTGGAGAAATGAAACCAAGCCTAAATTACTCACGAATTAAATGAAAGTCAATGTCTAAGTGTTTAGTGTGTTCATGGAACACTGAATTAGCAATAATGTGTAAAGTGGCTTGATTATCACACTAAAAAGGAATTGTTATGATAATAGAAATTCAAAAATCCCGCAGTAAGTAAGACAGCCAAAGCAACTCATAGACAGTGGCTGCCATGCTGCGATATTAAACTTCGACAAATGAATGGAAAACAGTAGATTGCTTTTTGGTTTTCTAAGAAACCAAAGCTGAACCAAGAAAGATATAATATTCAATTAAAGAGCGCTTAGTGTCAACACAAGATGCCCAATCTGCATCTGAAAAAGCCTGAAGACCAAAACTATTAGAAATAGGTAAAAATAAACCCTTGGATAGATAACCTTTAAGATAACGAAGAAGATGCATAGCTACATAGCTGCATCCTAATGTAGTTGATAAGGATGTTGGATAAACTAACTTAGTTGATGTACATCATAAGAGATATTAAGGCGTGTAAAACCCAAATAAAGCAATCTTCTTACCAGTCTTCGGTAAGGTTTCGAATCAGATAAATAAGGACCAACATTTACTGTGAGCTTAACACTCTTAGGAAGAGGTGTAGCAACAGCTTTAGCATCAAGGAAACTAAGATCCTGTAAAATATCTAGAATATACTTTCATTGATTCACAAAAGTTCTCTGTTCAGATATAGCAATCTTTAAGCCAAGGAAGTATTTAGCATGACTAAGATTTTTAATAGTAAACTAAGCATGCAAGAAGGCTTTAACCTCTAAAAGTTCTATCTCTAAAGGGCCTGTGAGTAGAAGAACATCATCCACATAAACAATTAAAGTAAAAAAAGAATAACTAGTAGGTTTAATGAAAGAACAATGATCATGTTTGGATTGTTGGAATCCAAAAAACTGTAATTAAGAAGTAAAAGTCATATTCTATTGCCTATAAGCTTATTTCAGTCCATACAAGGAATTCTTAATCTTACAAACCTATTTAGGGGCAACAACAGCATAATCTTCAGGAGGATACATATAAACATCTTCATCCAAAGACCCATGAAGGAGTGCATTATTTATATGAAGCTTATGTATAGGCTAAGAATAAGAAGATGCCACTGCAAAAAAATACTCAGACGGTTACATTTTTAGCTACTAGTGAAAAAATATTATTGTAATCTACCCCCTCAACCTGGTTGTAGCATTTAACGACCAACCTTGCCTTATACTGATCCACATTACTATCAAGCTTGAGTTTAAGTTTATAAACCTATTTGGAGCTAATGGCCATCTTTCCTTCAATTATAACAGTTAATTCCCAAGTTCCATTCTGCTCTAAAGCAGCTAATTTTTGTTGTATAGCCTTAACCCAATTATCATGCAATAAAGCCTAACTATGAGATCTAGGATCAGGAATAGTTAACAAATTAGCCAAAAAAAGGAAATGTATGCAGGAGAGAAAGAAGAAGCAAATAAGGTTGGAGGTGAATCAACAAAAGGTAGAGTCGAAAAAACATTATGACAGACAAAATTATTCATCCAAGAAGGTTTAACAATAAGTCTGGTAGAACATCTAGAAGTCTAAACTGTGGAGCAGGTAAACAATCAGTGGAAACAAAAAAATCTTATGTAGGAATAGTAGGTATAGAAGGATCAGAGGAAGGGGTAAACCCAGCAGAATTAGTGGAAACATCAGATGAAACAATGGGTAAAGTTGGATCAGAATCAAGAATGTGAAGAAATTTGTAACGTAATGATGCTCATGAAACATAACGTCTCTAGAGATGAAAGTTGTGTGAGAATCAAGATCAAAAAGTTTAAAAGCTTTCTAACCTTGGTTATAACCAATGAAAATACATCTATGAGCACGTTTATCAAACTTGTCCCTAGATAGAGGCACATTCGTAGTAAAGCATTGACAACCAAAAGTTCAAAGCAAATCATAAGAAGGTAAATGGCTATAGAGAACTTCATATGGTGATTTCCAGTTCAAAATTGACTTAGGCAAACAATTGATAATGTGTATGACAGTGAATATAGATTTACCCCAAAATTTCTTAGGCAAGCAAGCTTGAAACATTAAAACTTAAGCTACTTGTAATAAGTGTTTATGCTTACACTCAACAACCCCATTTTGCAATGGGATATGAGCACAAGATTTTTTATGGATTACTCCAAGATCCCTAAACAATTGTTGACAAGTAAGGCTTAAAAATTCAATACCATTATCAAACCTAACTACCCTTACTTCAGTGATAAATTGAGTAGAAACAATTTTACAAAAGGTCTGTAAAATAGTCAGAGTTTATATTTTATGGTGCATCAAATAAGTCCAATTGACCCTACTAGAATCATCTATTAAGGTAAGTACATAGTGCCCACCTATAATGGAAGACTGCATATATGGACCCCAAATATCAACTTAAAGAAATTAAAAAATACTAGAGGTATGAATGTTACTAGTGGGAAAAGGTAAATGTTGTTGCTTTACAAGAGGACAAACATCACAAATAATATCAAAAGCAGGAGTTTTATTCATGAGTATAGGAATTTTTTTCAGTACATGAAATGAAGGATGAAAAAGACGTTGATGCCACAAGTTAACATCAGAAATCAAAGACAATGATTTTAAAGAAAAAATTAATGAATGGAAAGGAAAATAACTAATAGTTTCTACAAAGAAGGAAATTTTGTCTAAAACATACAACTTCCCCACTAAATTACCTATCCCTAAGACTGCATTAGTCTTCAGGTCTTGTAAAATACAGTGTGAAGGGAAAAACTCAAACTTAATACAGGTTGTCCTGCTTAATTTGCTGATAGAAAGAAGGTTAAATTTAAAACTGGGAATGTGATGAGTATCAGTAAGAACCACGTTATCTCTAAGATGAATATCACTGATGTGATGAACAAATTTAATTGATTCATTTGGAAGATAAACATGCCCATAATGTTTTAGTTTCAAAGGTTTAGTCAAAAGAGAAAAATTTGTACACATATGGGTATTGGCTCCTGCTTTAACTATCCATGAATCATTCATATTTAATCAAGGTAAGATAAAGCATGACAAACATGAGTAAGTATAGTACCTATAAAGTCATCCAGAAGTGCGAAGTTAACTTTCATTGGATCTAGTGAGGCCTTGCCTTTCATCAGCTTCAAAAGTTTTGCCTTCACCAGTTCTGAGATTAAGGATGCTTTAAGAGAATTTTCCTTATGATCATCAACTATAAACTTAACAACAGCACCCAAAAAAGTCTTAACAATAAAGGAGTCCTTCTTCCATTGCTTAGTTACGTCCTTATACCAATCAGGAATCCCATGTAGCGTGAAACATTTTTCCTTGACATAACCATTCTTATCACAATGATTATGATGTAACAACCTTTTTTTAACTATTCCCTTCTTGCAAGAGCCATTCTTACCAGTAAATTCTTTCTTACCATCCTGAGTTTGAAGCATGAAAGCATTATTGTCAACTGTGTCAGCCATCCTCATATAAACCTCTTTTTGCTTTTCCACTCTCAAAATCATTGAATAAGCCCTGTTGACACTAGGCAGAGGATCCATGACTAAAATTTGATTTCTAATATTATCATACCCTTCATTAAGATCCATTAAGAACTGCATATGCTAATTGAAAGAGGTCAAATATGCAATTGCTTTAGAAGATCCACAATTGCACTGAGAAACCAACATAAGAAAGACCAATTCATCCCATAGTTGTTTAAGTTGATTGAAATAGGCCACTACTGACAGATTATTTTGGGAAATAGAAGTTATTTCCCTTTGTAACTGATACAGTAAAGGCCCATTGCACTCATCATATCTCTCTGCTAACTCTTCCCATAGTTCTCGTGCAGCATTAGTGTAAATGAAAGCCTCTACAAGCTCTTTAGAAGTGGAATTTAGATTCCATAAACGAACCATGCAATCCACACGTATCCATTAGTCATATTTAACAGAGTCTAAGCTAGGTTTTAAACAACGTTCATCTACAATCTTAATCTATCGACTCCTAGACAGATAATTTTGTCAAAGTAAAGGAGCAGTGATAAGCACCATACTCGGATGATCAAAATTTTGCAGAAAGAGAGCATCGCCATCTAAAGTATAGCGTTCCCCTAAAATGCTTTCAACAGATGAATCAGTCATCAAGACTTCCAAGATTGGAAAAATAAAACTAGTGTGCTGAAAACAACACCAAAAACCAAGATAACCTCGACGAAGCAAGATTTAACAACTTGTAAACGTCGAATCAGACCCTAATCTCCACTGCTACTGACCAGATAAACGAAGAACTACGTCGCAATCAAAGCTTTACACTATGTAATCGTCAAGTTAGCATAAAGCCCCATCTAGACGAACTGGAATACCAACGATCACCATCATTATTAAAACCCTAGGCTCTGATACCATGAAAAGACTCATGATACAAAAATATCGACAGATTTCATTAACTCACAGCGTCATAAACTGTCTTTGCAAGTATTTATAAGTCAACTGAAGAAAGTCAATCAACTTAAGTAAACTACCAAGAATAACCCCGACTAAATAAAACAACAGTAAATACACCAAGTTCCTTTAAACTTAACCTACTATATACATAGATAAAATACATGAAAATACAAATAGTAACAAACTCCACAAACAACACACAAATTACTGGATCATATATATAAAAGGAGATGAGTGAAATTACAAAGTAAGAACAGGGGAGTGGAAAGGGAAGAAATTGATGATGCAGATTTCAAGAGTAGTGATTCTTATTATAGCATGATTTTCCATTCCCTTGTTTAATGAATTGAAATGGGTTGATTCTTCATTTTCATTACAATCAACCCTTACAAGTGTTTGATAGATTTTAGATGTACTGTAACTGAGGCCAGCAGGAGTAGTCTTGGTTTTTGAAGTTGCAAATTTGGTCATTGTTTTGTTTAAGGGCATCTTGTAAATGGTATCCTATTTCAAAGTGTGAAAATTTGGTTTTGAATATAGTAGAATTGCAGATTAAACAAAATTGAAAAAAATATTGATGATAAAATAGACACACAAATTTTATGTGAAAAACATATATACGCACTAAAAATTTACTCTAATACCACAAAAGGGTGGTAGTGACTACATCTATGATAATTACAAATGAAAAATGGGTCCGTCACATTCATCTTCTACTTCCATTTTCATGCATTTCCTATTTTGGTTGGATCAAGAGGAAGAATATATATATATATATATATATTCTTTGTCTTGCCATTACGTTCAAATGTATGTTACATGCTCTCATCGTCTGTTTTAGCATTTCTATAGTATGTCTAATTGAATTATGGTTAAAAGAATTGGCTTAAATGTCTCAATATAAAGCATTCAAGTGCTTTCTATTCAGAAAACATGAGCATTTAACATGAAATCAGATGTTCAAATAGTCTACTTTTTAACTTTAGACACTAAACAAAGATTCTTATTAAAAGAAAAAAATTATATGGTAAGACTTTTCATGGCCTGTTGGCCATGCATATATTATAATATAATATTTTTATTATTATATTATATATTATTAAAAAACTAACCACAATTAGTCATATAGTCAATTCTTAATTAAAATTATAGACAATTACCACTCGTACAATAAATAGTATGATTAAAATATCTTTTAAATCTTAATATTTGTATTAAAATTTAGATCATATTTTTATATTTCCTGGTCTTAAAAAGAGTTGAAATGTTTCCAAAACCAGTCCAATTCAACATCAACTGGCGAAAATTTTAACTCCAAAATTTTGTCAAGTTAATATTCATTTTTTGTGTGTGATTATAGAATTATTCTTCACAGAACAATCCAGAAACTCTGGGCCTTATAAATCCTGGGCTAAATTTTCACCTTTAGGATCCCAACTGAACCCAATCCTAGCTTTGTGGACTTTAGCCTGAATTTCGGTAAAATCAAACTTTATTTGTTGACTTTGGGTCAGGTCAGATCAGGTTGGGCTTTAAGCATTTTTGCCAAACTTAACCCAGTATCCGTACAGGAATATTGGGAAATAAATCATATGGAAATTCTTCTATCTTTTATTTTTGTCACCATTCGGCTTTGAAATTAGGGCTCATTTGAAAACGATTTGATTTTCAAATTTTTTAAATACAAAAATCAATAAAGAACATCATAGAAATCGAAAAAAAAATATTCTAATACAGTACAGAAATTAAGACAGATAATACAAAAATCTATAAAAATACACATAATTCAATACAAAAATATAATATCCACAACTAAAAGCTCAATCAAACGGCTCCTTAAGGGTCCCATTAATTTAACTTTTTTATTTTTTATTTTTTGTGTATTTTTATCTATTGTTGTGTATTTTTTCAAGTTTTTATGTTAGTTTTTTATGCTATATTTATGTGTTATTTTTAAAATTTTTGTAGACTCACATCATATCAAGATTGAAATTCCTTGTCTGCACAACTTATTTATGAAACTAACATTAGATAGATTTTTGTTCTTGTCATTAACAAGTTAAAAATAGTTAATTGTGTTTTCTACCATATACCTTAGGAACATTTACGACATTCATAAAATCAATACCTTCACAATCTCTAGAGGAATCCGACCGGATATAAAAGTATTCTAACTCAGAATATTTATATATATAACTTGTCTTAATTATATTCTTCATACATTTTTAATAAGTTGATTTAGACTTATTCAATTCAAGTTTGAATTGATTCAAGTAGAAAATTTGACATATTTAAAATTTTCAAATATGTCTAAAATTCGAAGAAATTCAGATTCAAACTCGAAATTATCAAATTATTTCGAGTTTGGACTTTATGGACGTGGATCCAGTCCGGCCATTCCATCCCTTAATGGGGATTGATGTCAATATGATGACATGTAAAAAATGAGTAATAATTTCATTAGTTTATTCAATGAAAGAAGCCCCACATATCACTATGGACAAGAAGCTTCCCACGTTTGTGGTTTCTTTTTCCCCATAGCTTTCGTTAGACACTTCACCTTGTATTCTCCTGGCAAAAAGCTTTCTTTCCACACTTTTGTGTGCTTATCCTACAACAATGCCTTTAAAAGGGCTCAAAACGTACACTCCGGCCAATTCAACATCATCAAAGTAACAACTTTTTTCTCTATTTGATCCCTCACAACCATGTTGGATTCTACTCTGGAATTGATCACTCAAGCTGCTTCCAACTCCCTGTTCATCTTCTGCTGTTGTAATTTGATCATACTAGTGATCGTTGTGGGCTCAAAATCTGCCTCTGATTACGATCAGGAAACTGAAATCCCTGTTTTAATGCCGACGGCCACCTACACATGCACCAACATGAAACAAGGAAGAAAAACTTCAGTCAACGAAACCAAAGTGTCGAGCAAGGGTGGGATATCATTGCATACCCAGGAAACTCCGACTACCGGCGAAAATGACAGTGGAGATGCAGATGATGAACTGAGGAGAAGGGTTGAAGAATTCATCGAGAAAGTTAATAAGGGTTGGAAAGCAGAGAGTAGACGTTCACAAGTTGAACAACTGGAAATTTAGAGAGCAGATGTATTTAAAACAACTGGCTTACATAACTTTTTATGTACTAATTTCTAAATGACTAATCCAATGCCTTGACTTCTGAATTCTGCGAAATCGGCAATCCAAGTAATTCAGAAACACAATATTCTTAGACTCAAAAGTTCATTCATTCATTCATTCATGGAAGTGCTCAATCACACCAGGATCAGTACATCTGAATGCTAAAATAATAACACTGACACTACAAAATACATCATAAGAACAGCCACAGACTGGTCTAACAACTGAAGGTCCTAAGGAAGAAGAGTACACTTGTCGGTTAAAATCGGATATGGTGTCAAAACCTAATTCTTTGGGTACACGCTAATGAGTTCAGTGAATAAATGAGGTCAAGCAAGCCTAAATATAATTTCAGCAGCACTACAGTGATCAACCGGCACACCCGTATGCAGTCAGCAAGATATATCACCGTTCGACCTCCGATCTTCTGATGAAGAAGTACTGTCAGTAGCAGGGTCCCTATAGGCCTGAAGTGGATTAAGAGAACCCAAATTGTCTCCATGGAAGGATGAATCAGGTACAGGAACTGGCTTTACTCCGGCGTAGCCAGCTTTTAAATCTTCAGCAGTAATAACAGTGACAGCAGGAGGAGCTGGCGGTGTAGGCTTGATTCTTTGTTTCTTATGTTTATGCTTCTGTTGATGACCTGGGAGAAAACTACCCAGTACAACCTGTTGCAAGCAAAGAAGTTTAAAAGATAAGAATTGAAACAATAGCATCTAATAATTCAAGTGATCCCGCAGAATGACTGCAAAATCACACAAAAAGCAATTTGCTTTTAATTGAAAGATGATCATTATATCATCTTTGCAGATTTTCATCATGTTCTAATCTCCATGAAGAACAAAATAGTTACTTTTTTAATTTAAAAATCAAGAAAAGATGAGGAACATACAATTGCAATCCATCAGAAATAAATAACATCAAAGCATTTTATAAGTGGAAACCTGCACTGGGCCAGCAGCTACTAGTGTACCAGCTAGTCCTCCCCCAACAACACGTCCATCTGGACCTGCCAAGGAGACACTCATTCCACCTGATCTGCTCTTTGTTCCCCCATCCTCAGTAAGCATATATGATCCAGATAAGGAAAGTATCTCAAAACAACCCTGAAAGAGATCAGTGTTCAGTGTCTTAATCTCTCGAAACAAGCTAAGCTTCTAAAACTTTAAAATGGTGGCTTTGCAATTGGCGAGCAAAATAGATTCTACATGCCTTTTTAAGTCCAGTGTGCAACAAATATTGGGGTGGATCAAGACATTAAATGGTAGATAACAGACAAAAATAACTAGAACTAATAAGATTACAACATGCTCTGGAATCCAAACACTCAATATGTACAGAAAGTCTTAATTGGGAGTGAAGAAAATGATTTAAGCTCATTGATCTGTTCGAGGTAGGACAGTAATTCCCGATTACCAAGCAAACGCTTACATTATAATAAATATAATCAATTCAAGGAAAGAACCTTATGACAGCTGGGCTTAGACTAGAAGACTAGCCAGCCTAACAATCCCCGTTCATGGATGCTGCAAGCTGAAATCGATCCTTTTTTTTTTTCACTTGTCTGACAATTGCCACAGGTGTTTTCTTGTTTAAGCATACAGATAACTTTGCCAGTATGGAGAGCTTAACACATCGATCTTCTTAACTAAACCTCCCATGGAGAATTTACAAGTGACAATTATTGAAACTACTAAATTGGTTTATTCTTCTTCTACAAAGGATAGGGAAGTGTAAGTGCAACTCTGAGTACATACAACAGTCAGTGAGTTCTAAAACCATTGGGCAACAAAGTACTGAAATCCAATCAACTTGCTTATAAATTAAACAAAAACAAAATGTACTACCTCATATGATAGGGTACCACCAGAAGAAGTAGCTAGACGAAGTGTAACATTTGAGATTGTGCCATTTGCAGAAAGAATGCAGATAGCGCGAGACCCTTGTTGACAGAAAGACATAACTTTCATATTAACATCCTACATCAACAATAAGGAAAGTGATTCAATATACTTCCAACATAAAATGACCACCTATTGTGGAAGTCAATAAATAATTTTTCTTCAATATCCTGTAGTTGCTGAGACAATGGTCCATTACAAAAAACTAGAGAGGTTGCAAAAATAGGACGCGGGATTTGTGTTTCATTGATTAATTTATCGGATTCATGCTAAATTCTTTTTTATAATACCCACATGATAAGCATAAGCAGTTTATTTTAGACCATATAGAAGATGTAAAATATGACTAGAAAAAGGGTTTACTGTTGGCGTGTTTAATTCACGTTTTCTTCTTTTTTTTAAACAAACATATAAGAAAGAAAGTAAGCTGACACATGAGGTGTTATCATAAATTACCAAGATTAACTTGGGAAAATCTCAAGACATACCTCACCAGCATTAACAGTGAGCACATGGGGGGTGAAATGTGCTCCAATAGTGCATGCAATACCTTCACCTGAAATAAGCGAGTCCAAAAAATCAGAACAACCTTGCAGTTTTTAGTTCTACTAATCATAACAAATAGGGTTGTATTTAATAGCTGAGAATAGTTGTTTTATTATAGAACAGCAATGAAGTCATAGTATTTGACAGGAGAGCTCGCAAGTCAATCAAGTTGAAGACACGCAATAGTAATTGATCAATTAGTCATTGGCCCGACCACAAATGAAAAATAATGAACCTTCCTGTGACTTGGTAGACAGAGAATCTACTCTCTGATAATGCAGCCTCATAATGTGAAGTTAACGGTTCGCTCTCACATTATTCTTTGAAAATCCAGATATGGATACCAATTAATTGCTGCAAACCTTAATGAGAAATATTTACCTCTATATAATTGTAGCTCTATTAATCAAATTCTTCTTTGCAAACCTTGTTTCAGTTTGCAGACCTCATCCAACCAAAGATGCAGGCTTTTAAAAATATTACAAGCTTAAGACAGATCTGGATCCAGCCATATTGTCCAAGTTGTTTCTTTTTTCTACCCCACAAAGAGTCAAATTAGAAGGAAAACATCCTCTGCTTACTTTCAGAGAAACTCTACTTTTGTTCCCTACAACGCTCTTCTATCTGTAAGGAAAAGAAGATTCTTTCCCATTACGCTATCTTCATCCACAACTCCCCTCCATTAATTCCAGAATGGGACACAAAAGAAGAAGGGTCAGAAGAAAATGGTCCCACTCTCACATCAAACTTCAAAGCCCTTTTACACGATCCTTGAGCTCCAAAATGCAATACAAAAAAAAAAGATCAAGTCTTTGACCCACTTAAAACTTTGCGTCAGATTATTATAAACCCATCAATGGATAATGGGGTTAAGAGTCTCGTAACAGTGGAAAGGAATAAATTCAACAGTTGATTAAATTTCCGAGAACATAAAAGAAAGAAAGACAATTGTTCTCTACCACGTTTCCAAGCTGAAAACTCTCCGCTCAATGAAATCGACGATATCGGCATCGGCGACAATGCCGTCGCTGGCGATCCATCAGGCCCGTACTTTCTGGGTCTCCCTCTTTTCTTCTTCACCACCGAGCCCTCCGTCGCCGGCGATTGACCCACCGATGAGCCACCAATCTGGGTAGGATAGTGATCTGGGTAAGGATTAGGGTTAGGGTTAGGGTTAGCGGTCGGAATCGGGTTTGGGGGTGGATTTTCGGTTCTAGGGGCCATTATGTAGCTCTCTGGAGTTCCATCACCTCTCACCGTCACTCCTGTATTCATAGCTTCTGTTGTCTCCATTTACTCCTAGATTATTCAAAAACCCTAAAACCCTAAAGACCTCACAAACCTTAAAACTCTGAACTCCAGGTGGTTAAATCCTCCTAAAGATCAAAACTCTATGGAGGAAAAGA
>JAOXYD010000006.1:20187538-20208385 GCA_028565735.1 Pinacopodium congolense
TCATATTTTGACTTCAATCTTCATGTTTAAGCTCCCTAATGCAAAGTAAACATAATAACACATAAATAGAACATTTACGCACTAAAATATGGTTAAATTAACATCAAATAACATCCAAAATTACTATAAATTTAACCCATAACACAAGTCACGCATTAAATGATGCTCGAAAGAATTGCACTACTACTAAGAAGGAGATGTTAGCTGTGGTGATTGCAATTGATAAGTTTAGGTCCTATTTGGTTCTTTCAAAGGTAATAGTCTATATGGACAATTCTGCATTGAAGTACCCGACGAATAAGACAGATGCTAAGGAACGATTGATTAGATGGGTTCTCTTTTTACAGGAGTTTGACATTGAAATCATAGATAAGATAGGGAAAGAAAATTTTATGGCAGATCACTTATCTTGTTTGCATGAGATCGTAATGGACAGAGGAGAAAACCAAGACATAAAGGAGGTGTTTCCTAAAGAACACTTATTAGCCATGCTTACTTTATCATGGTGTGTGGATATAGTGAATTACTTGGTTAGTAATGTTATACCTCCTGACTTCTCGTACTAAAAAAAGAAGAAATTCTTTTCAGAAGTTAAGAAATATCTTTGGTACGACCCTTTTCTTTACAAGATATGTGCAAATGGAATAATTTGAAGATGTGTTCCTGTTAAACAAGTGCCTTCAATTCTCAATCATTGCCATTCAAAGGAGACTGGGGGACAGTTTGACCTGGTTAAAACCACACATAAGTTGTTGGAGTATGGTTTCTATTGGCCTACACTATTCAAGGATACATTTTATTTTGTTAAGTCTTTTGAAAATTGCCAAAGGGTAGGAAATATCTCAAGGAGACATGAGATGCCACTAAATAACATTTTAGTCTGTGAAATTTTTTTATGTTTGGGGTATTGATTTCATGGGACCATTTCCTTCTTCATACTTTAACTAATACATCTTAGTGGTTGTTAATTATGTGTGTAAATAGGTTGAAGTAATTGCTCTTCCAATGAATGATGCAAAAAGTGTAGTTCGCTTTCTTAAGAAGAATATTTTTACTCGATTTGGGACACTTAGAGCAATTATAAGTGATAGGGGAACACACTTTTCTAAAGAGCAATTTGAGTCCCTCTTATCTAAGTAGGGTGTTACACATAAGATAGCTACACCTTATCATCCTTAGACTAGTGGCCAAGTTGAGATATCTAATCGAGAGATTAAGAAAATTTTGGAAAAGATTGTTAGCTTTCAAGAAAGGATCAATCACTTAAGTTGGATGCATTGTGGGCATATCGAACTACATATAAGATGCCCATTGGAATGTCTCCTTACAAGTTGGTGTATGGTACGGCTTCTCATTTGCCAGTTGAATTAGAGCACCGTGTCTATTGGGCCATTCATTTTATAAATTTTAACTCAAAGAAGGCTGGAGAAGAAAGATAGTTATAATTGAATGAGTTGGGTGGGTTTTGTCTCGAAGCTTATGATAACTTTAAATTGTATAAGGAATGAATTAAGAGGTGGTATGATAAGTATATCATTCAGAGAGAATTCAAAGTTGGTTATAAAGTCTTCGTGTCTAATTCTAGATTGAAGTTAGTTTCGGATAAATTAAGGTCAAGATAGATAAGCCCTAATGATGTGATCAAGGTTTATCCTTTTGGACTAATTGAAGTCATTAATGGTCCATTTGTTTCATTTTTCCTCGTCTACAAGAATCTACCATCAAGGTATGATTCTCGATTTTCTCTCAATCTTGGCCTCCATTTGATTGGGTTTTGGTATCATTGTGTTCAGAATTTCATTAGCTTTCTGTTCAGATCAATTTCATTGAATAGTATTATCGTCGAAAAATTGAGAATATGCTAGTCAAAAAAGGAATATTGCAATGACCTTCGCCGGAAATTTTTTTGATTTTTCTTAACATTTTTTGACTTTTTGTGTATGTTTGTTGAAAAATTTCTGGACAAATGGCTCATAGGAGGAAGAGATTGGCTTTCAGTCCTATCCAATTCACAAGTCAAGAAAATTTCAACTGGTACAAGAAGCTTAGGCAAAATGATTTTATCGTTGAGCATCCAATCCATCCGGACTTGGAAGCTTACTTCAACATATCTGACGCCTTTCAGATGTTAGGATGGGAGTCGATCCTAACACTTGTAGGTCCATTTTACCTTAATTTAGTTCATGAGTTCTACGAGAACAACGAGGATAAGGGCTAAGTCGACACAATGGAGATTTATTCGATAGCTAGAGGTATTACTATTCATATCACTCGTGCTTGTATTTTAGCCCTATTAGGAGTACCCGATGAAGGGGATGCCTTTTTTAAGGCCAAGGATACTTTCCATGGAGATTCAGTTACTTCGAATCCATCCTTTTCCATTGCTGCTGCTAAGGATACCTTAGGACCGACTAGGAACACCTGAGGTTATATCCCTACTGCTTTAGAGGCTCGGGAGCAGATTATAGTTGCCTTTATTAGTCATAATGTTGCACCCTGAGCTAGTGGATTGAATGAGATGTGGTATGTGGACGCCTATCTTTTATATAAAATGCTACATGGATTAGGTGCTATCTCGGGGTTACCTTTAGCTGGCTTCATTTTTTTTTCTATGAAAGTTATAGTGAACATCAAGAGGCCCAGCAAGAATTTATGCTTTCCTTGTTTATTGATGAGGATATTTAAGGATGCAAGAATTCCTTTAGATTTTGTCGAGTCTGAAGATCGTACTCATCAGAATATGATCAATGAAGGCTTGCTTAAGCTGTGGTGATCTACTTATCAAGGAGGTTAGTGGCACCAACTTTAAGAGGGTGAGGTACTTGAGGGTCCACCATTTGCTGCTACTCCAATCCAAAGTTTTGAATTTCGTACCGGTATTGGACGAAATCCGGTACGAAATTGCTTAATTTCGTACCGGGTTCAAATACCGGCCAGTACCGGCTGGTACCGGTCTGTACCGGCCGATACCGGTTAATATCGGTCGGTACCGACTGATACCGAAAAAAATAAAAAAAATAAAAAATTTTTAAAAAAATTTTTTAAAAACAAATTATGTATTTTAATCTTTTTAAGTTAAAAATCACACACTATTATACATTTATAGACTATTTTTCAAACTAAATAAAATTAAAAAAATTAATTTATAATTTTAAAAAATTATCCGAAACGGTACTGGTATTGACCAGTACCAATACAATACTATTTTAAAGACAAATCCAGTACCAGTGCTAGTACGGTATTCAAAACATTAATAAAAAGATATTCTTTTAAAATAAGAAGTCAAATTTATGGTTGCCTTCTACTCTATTATGACCATAAATTTCCAAAATCTTGTAGCTGCATTTGGAGGAGTTTTGCACGTAATATCCACTTCACTTCTGGGCATAACAGCAATCACCATCTCAAACACTGTTGCTGGGGAAGAAACAGTGCACAAACTTGCTTCCCTGTTGCTGGTGTTTCTTGGTGCAAGTTATGTACTGCTGTTTCTTTCTGGAAAGGGAGGACACAATCATTCCCATGACCAACCTATGGAGAAAATGGCCGTTGCTGGACTTGTCTTATTGCCAGCATTATCTCCTTGCGCGACCACACTTCCTGTTTTCCTTGCTGTGGGGAATTCATCGTCCATGATCATACTTGCCATCATAGTTCTGTTATTCAGGTGACTAATTACTCTGTCCATTCTTGCAGGCATAGGAGGAACTTGTAATGGAAAACTTAGGGCTCTTTTAATTTCACTTTGATTTTTAATTTTTGTTTTTAATTTTTCTAAATACAAAAATCAGTATAAAAAATACATTAATACAATATAAAAATAAAAAAAACATAATAAGTAATACAAAAATACAACAACTACAATAAAAAATCAAAACCCATAAATCAACTAAACACTCCCTTAATATTCGAACCAAAATAAAGACAACAAAGTGAAGACAAATGAAAGTTACAAAAATGGTCTTCAATCTGCTGCCTAATTGCAGCATATGTCTAAAAATTGATTGGCTAAATTATTTTTTGAGAAATTAAATTTATTTACTTTATTAAACTTTGAATTTTGGTAAAAGAAGAAAATGTCTTAAATACTCTCTTCACGAGCGACAAACCCATTGATAATTGACTAAACTGTTGGAAGGTTAGAATAACATCTAATTTGGTTGAATATTTTCACTGCAATAATTTGATATGAATCTTTGCTATTAATCATTAGTCATTCCTTTATGATGCTTTGATATTTATTTTTTTAGGAAAATGTTTGTTGCTCCTATTATTTATTAGTGACTATTATAAATAAAATTATCTAAATTATTGAATAATTTTATTTGTAAAGACCATTAATAATCATTACAGAATACCTTAAAACTCTGAACTCCAGGTGGTTAAATCCTCCTAAAGATCAAAACTCTATGGAGGAAAAGAACTCAAAGAAGCTACTTAGCTTCATAGGAATTGTGAAAAAAACAGATAAAGATGCAATCTTTTGGATTGAATCTTCAAATACCAAAAAGAGAAATAGTATACAATATAATCTTCAAAGATGAGAATAGCATATAACATTACAGAAGGGATTCTCCTGGGTTCTAGAAATCCGCCATTGCAGAGGGTGCACAGAGCTCCAATGGCGAAAGATGAATTCCACAAAAAAAATCATGAAAATTGGAAATATTTTAAAAGGTTGAAAAATTGCAAAAACAAATTCCGTTTGATAACAATTTCTTACAAGAGGGATGAATTTAGGGTTTTGGTAAAAAAAGGAGGAGAAATAAAATAAAGTAGTAAAGTATGAAAATTTTAAAAATAATCAATATTTTAATTGCAATATTCAAAGTATTAATTTTGGTTAAGAAAACGGTTCACGTCCGTCTTAGAAATTTGATAAGGTGATTTAAAAATAAAATGGCAGATCCGGTAAATTTAGATTATCTAAAAAGGTCATTAAATTGAGAAAAAGAGGTGATCTTTTTATTAATAGTTTCCAGTTTAACTATTTGAACCATAAAAATAGGTTTAAAGCTGTAAAGCTAATGTTGGAATCATACCATCTTTTTTGGTAGATTAAAGTTGATTATACAAAAATCTGAATCAATTGCCCTCTCTTATAAGAAAAGTTAACCTGCATTTTAACCAACCAGAAACAAATCTTTGAAACTTTCAAAATAATCAAAAATTAAGCGAAGATTCTCCTAAGTATTGTTTATATACTTAAATTAAATAATAAAGTTTTGTCCCTAAAAAACTAAGAACTTCACTTCTCACCTAATTTTATATGAGAATTTTCTTTATATCAGATTTCTTAAATATGTTTACAAATTCTTAGCAGCAGTCACTGCTAACTGGAAATAAACATTTGTTGACATGTTCATCTTTTTTTCCTTCATAAGTTACAATGAAACCAATTTGAGGTTGAATATGGAGAAAACAACAGAAAAACTTCAACAGCAGAAGACATGCAAGCTCTGTCTGAACATAGTGTAATGATAATAAAAGGTGTTGCCTTAGTCTGCTCAATCATTGAAATCCAATTTCAGGTCAAACAGAAGCAGCTAATGACGTGTGAAATCTAAGTTCAGGTCAAGCATTTGAATCAAGTTGGTGTCAGAATTTAGTGAATAGAAAGGTTCTAAGGCAAATAACAATCTCTGTTGTTTCTCTTTTACTTCTGCTACATTTTTCTCAGCATAGAAAGTTGATGGCATTCAAGAATAGCAACTGAAATTAAGTGGAGCTGACATTGATCAAGAAAACAACTTTATATACACTGCAAGAAAAAAAGCCAATTACAATTGCCTTGTACCCTGAAAAACAATTCGTCAAATCAAAAAAGGACAAAAGAATTAAGACATTCAAATAGAAACACATGATTCAATGACAGGATTTTGATTCAAGTTCAACCTCCTTCCTAACATTTAGGGGAACAGTGAACTTGTATCAATGACTTTACATGTCAATGACTTTACATGTGCTACATGTGCTACATGTGCTCTAGGAACAACAAATCCAGCTCTTCTTTCCTCAAATGAATATTCAATCTCTTCAGGAAGTTCTTCAACTGGATAAACACCATAAACTGGTGGTTGGAAGGCTGGAGTTATAGCAGTCTGCATTGGAATTGACACTGTTGAAGGTGTTGTGGGCACAGGAACTGGCATGGCCTTGGGAGTCCTATTCTCTTCATATTCAGAAGCTGTCTTTAAAGGAGTTGCAAAGGAGAGATTATTTGCTGGGTGTGTCTTCTTTGGGTCAGCTTGTGTTGTGGCCATTTCTTCCAATATATTTGCTTTTGATGACACAGCAGATGAAATCGGTGAGAACGGTTTCCGAGTCATTGCTGACTCTGGTTCACGAGCATTTGCAGCACCCAGAGAATGTTTTTGAACAGGAAGACTTGCAATTTCTGACCCTCTTCTACCTACAGTAACAAGAAAACAACCGTGTAAGTCATTGAGACAGTCATTTTTTCAACTAAACTAGCCTCAATAAAACCACGAACAGCCTCCTTATTATAGACAGAAGTAACTTCTGGTACAGAGTTCAAGACTTGATTTAAAATTGGGGTGCTAAAAATATGCAAAACATTGAACTTGTTCTTGAAATCTTTTTCTTAATGTTTTGGAATAAATGCATCTAGCAAAGCCAACAGAAAACTCGAAGGAATAAACCTACTTCTTTAACAATTAGTAAATTTTGTGAAGAATCAGAGGATATTTTTTTCCAGACCTCAGGGAGATTGGCAAGCAATTATTCCTCAGGTTCAATCATATCGTCTTCAACAAAGAACAAAAAGCAGAGGAGAATGAAAGATATTCAGCAAAAGTCCCTGGATACTCCTCTGCAATTTGCAGCTTTATAAAATGACTTACCAGCGGATATAATGGAAGAAGTATCATCTTGGCGGTAACTCAAATGGTCATTTTGGTGCATGCGCTCCCCTTTCATTCCATGCCGAGAAAAGGGTGTAGCTTTGCTGTCAGCTTTAGGAGTTTGAAGCATGGTTCCACCAACAGAAACCCTCCTATTACTAGCACCTCCCATTGAAAACCTAGGCGCTTTTTTCACATTCTGAGTTTTTGAGGGACTTGGTTTTGAGCCGTAAAGTGCTTCCTGCTCTGCTATAAGCTGTACCTTCAGTTTCTTCTGATCCTGTAAACAACGGTACTCCATTAGCATATCCACACTCTTTATCTTCTTTTTTTTTTTCTCCCTAGTTTCCTCGTCATAGTAAATATTTGTCTTAACCCTTAGTTGTCTAAGGTTTCATACAGTTCAGTTCACTACATAAGAAATGTTATTGACTAAAATGAGACATCCATACACGCTGCCTCCGCTTTTCTTCTTCTTTCTCTTGCCGCAATACAGTGTACTCTTCAAGCATTGAGAGAAGATGAATCTGGGCAGTATTTATAAATGAAAGTTGTTAAACCAAAATTGAAAATAAAATGGGGAAGAGATTGTTTGCACCAACGGGGCCCAACCAGTCAGGAGCTGAACCTCCCTCAAGAAGGAAAGCTAGAACTTACACCATCATATAAAAATTCAATCCCTCTCTCATTTTCCCATGCAATGGTTTTTGAACACAGTGCCTCCACCATACCTGAAAATCTCAGGAAACATATTTTTCCCAGTTATTCATATTGTTCACAGTTATTTATTAAACATATAACTGCACTGGTGGTTCCATGCAGTTGAGCAAAAAATTTCTGGATCTAAATAAGCTAGCAATTTAAAGAAAACAAGTTGAAAAAGTCAGGAAAAAAAAAGCACAACATGATGTTACATGACTAAACACCACTTTATAATGTCAGATGAACAGAAGTGATTGATGCTGTAAAACACAGAACAGAGCACGTACCTGGAAGCTTATTAACCAAACATCGGGCTTTCTCAGCACGTTTCAGAGCAAGATGTGCGCCTTTTCCAGCATTATATCGGTTATCATCCTGTGGCATCCCCCAAGAGACTAAGACAAAAATAACCAAATGGTTGTTGTACTAAAAGTACTAAGAAATGAAGTAGACATTTTACCCTGTTATACTCCTCAAGCCAACACTCCTCCTCACAGGCAGCTAGCCATTTCTCAACCTTTTCGAGTATATCTTTCCTGCTAAAAGCTTCTTCTTTAACATTCGCAATTTGAAGTTCTATTTGTTCAAGGACACTAGCTGGGTCCAAATTCCCTGAAATAGAATGAATTAAATGAATATCTGGAAATATTGCATGAATAAAATAGGAATCTGGTATAGAATCACGAGTAATACCAGATTCTATAGCTTCAATAGCATTTTCTATTGCAGTATCTGATTCTGGAATTAAATGTGTCTTTCTACAGATCTCCTCTAGTTCCGATCTCTTTTTCAGAACAAGATCCTTCATCTTACTTGATTTCAACTCTTCCAGCCGAGATACTTCTCCCTCGACCTACATAGTTTTCACTTATTCTTGTAAAGATGATAAGTCCATCCTTAGAAAGCTAAAGTCAGGAAACCAAACATAAAAACAGATACTAGCATGCCCAGTATGTCACTCACATATTTGATGAACTCCAAAGAAAGAGTGTTCGGTCCAGTTATTTCATGTTCTGAAGCAGCTATATTGCAAGTAACATTCTGAAATATTTGCTGTTCTTCTATAGGAGTATCCATCAAATTCCAAAGCTCCAACATTGTTGTTGCAAGATCTTGGAGCTGTCATAACCAGGACATAACATGATCATTGTAGATTCTGGTATTGTTAACCATGCATAAACTTATTCACCTTCTGCATTCTCTGTATTTTAATCTCTCGCAGTTTGCATATTGCAGTAGCAAAACTTTGGATTGTATCATTACTTATGCTCCTTGATCCTTCAGGGTCCCCATAAGTGGGATGAATTTCACTTATGGCATGCTTGAAATCCATACCGAGAACTAAGCAAAGTGAGTTCAAAGTATCCAGGAGTTCCTGAATCTGCTTCAATCGATTGCTCTGAAAAGAAAATGGATAAGTCAATCAGTGAACATCCATTTAGAAGCAAGAACTCAAACTTGAAGATGCCAGAAGAAAAATGATTAGAACCTTCTCATTTTCTAAGGCATGGAGCTGTCTGTGTAACTCTTCAAGTTTTCTCAAGGACAGATCAGTTTCATCCACTTGCAGATGATCAGCAGAACCAAAAATCTCGTATGAAATCTTCTCTATTTCTTCTAGCACTTCAACAAACTGATTTCTTCTGTCCAATTTCCTCTTTCGCATCTCCTCCAGCTGTGGAAGAATCATTTGAAATTCTTCCTTCAAGCTTCCAGAACTTTTATCAACCTGCCAAGTGGCAAACTTACCCATGTTACAGTCATTATGGTCATGGAAAACTCAAAATAGTTTTGAGATCAAGTTTACAACTTGAATGATAATTGCCACCAATTTCACCATTTGTTCAATGCACTTGCAATTATTTTAATAGGAGGAACACGAGCTTCCTTTTCAATTTCCATAACTCAAAATAAAACCTTTGTATATTGTATCAGTTATAAATAAAGACGTTTTGGAACATGCAGATATCCCTTGAAGCTAACCTGTCTAATATGTACAGGTCTTTCCCCCATGGCCGAACAAATTGCAGCAAGTTCTGCTTCAAACTCGGCAATAGCCTGTCTCAGTTGAGCTCTACTCCTGTTTGCCTGATCCACCTTTCTTCTATACACTTCAAGACACTCTTGCTCAAGCTCAAGCAGCATCTTGTCCCTATCAGTATCTGACTCCCCAATTTCATTCCAGATTATCTGAATTTCGAAGAAAATAAGGAAAGTGTGTATCCATAATTTGCAGTAGGCAAAAGATGCTATATAAAAAAGAATAGCACAAAGAATACAGAAGATGATGAGTAGAGTTGATGATGGGTACAGACCTGCAATTCACACAAAAGAGTTTCGCAATTTGTTTCCACCTGCCGAAGCGGATTTTTTTGGAGATCAGACATCTTGATCCACCTAAGCTTCATAAGAAAGAAAGTTTCCGCACACAATCAAAAGCAACAAAGCATACAAGATGAGACTATAAAACACAGTAGTAGAATCCAAAGATTTTAATTAACAAACATTAAGACTAGCATATCTAACAGATGATAACGATTTTAAGAATAACGATTTTAAGAACTCTTTACCTAAAATGCATCGATTCAAAGGACTAAAATTCAAATCACGATAAAATTATGAAGGATGGTAAACATTAGGAGGCCTTCAAGTATACACTATCATCACAAAAACAATTCTAACTTTTCATTTTCTTTCCAATTACGAGTCATGACATCAATCTTAATGTATAATTGCTATTTTGGGTAGCAATATTAGCTGCAATTACCAAACAGATCGTACCCAATTCTACTAAAAACAATTTCATCACTTTCATTTGCCACATTGTGATTGTACAAATAACAGGTGACAAGGCATCAAACTTAAGCTCATCTAATACAGAAAAAAGATAACAGTTGGCTGTAATGTGAAGTAGTAAGTATATTAATCTCCACATGATCAAACAAAAAAAAGTGCAAAATCTCAAAAACACAGAATTTAAAAATCAGTTGTGTGAGGACTTCTAACCTGACAAGAAACCAAGCAAGAGAGAGTGGTTGAGTTAGTTTAGCTCAGACGTTAGTTGATTTGTTGTTTTTTAGCAGAGATGAGAGAATTTCCTGGAAAGATTGAAACTTTCCTGGAAAAAAGAATAGTATGATTGATGGGTACTGGTTAAAAAAACCAAATCCTATAAATTTCAGTGTTCAAGAAATAAAGGTCTCAAGTCTCAACTTTGACCCAAATTTTTGAAAGAGAGAGAGCCGTTTTGAGGATGAGAAGGCCGTTAAAGAAAGAAAGAGCGTTTGTTATGATAGGATTCTTTAGTGAGAACCATGCCGATTCGAATTTCAAACCGCATCAGCAGGAGTCCCATCGTCGATTTACAAAACCCAACGGCCAAGATCAAATCTTGAGCCTTTCTATGATCGATGGTGACGACAAGCAGGCTGGAATGGGCGCTTTGTTAGCTGCTAACGTTAAAGCTGTTGGGTCCTTTTAGACCACGACAAAGGTTATTTAATAGCCCAGTAGAGATTTCACTTATTTATAAAATTTTGAACTCTTTTTAAAAGGTGGAAGAAATAAATTATTTGATATATATAATAATTAATAAATATGTAATTTGATCAAATATTTTTCAATATTGAAGTGAATTCTAACATTTTTAGTGCAATTAGAGTTTGCAATTTCTTAATCAAGAGACTGCTAACTTCACAATTTGGATCATCCTTTACAAGATTTAAAATGAAAATTCGTATTGTTAGAAGAATATTTGAAAATAGTACAAAATAATAACTAAACAAGAGAAATTTATTTTTTAAGAAAGAATTATGAATATTTTAAAATTCTCAATAACACATTTTAGTTTTTTAATAAATCAGAAAAGATAACTAGAGATATAGTTATATAATAAGTGAAATGTGTACTTTATTTGATAGGATAAAAGTAATTAGAAAAGGTAAATTTTAGAATATGATTAGTATTTTTTCTATTTTTTGTGATTTTTATTTTTTATTTCTTATTTTTTATTTCTATTTTTGTTAAAAACTATTCGATTGAGATTAATAAAAACAAAACTTTATTTAATTGAGTTTTTTCATAAAAATTAATCTAACAATTATAACTAAATACGAAATAAATCTAAATATTTAGATCAAAGTACTTTTATATACATTAAAAATATATATTATTTAATAGATTATATCTATTATCTAATATAAAATTTGATTATAAAACCTACTTATTAAATAAAAAATCAAATTCTATTTATGTTTTTTATAAATTTATAAAATGCATTTATAAACAAACATTAAAACATTGCATATTCTGTTATTAATTTTTATACTTAAAAAAATAGAAATAAGAATTAAAAATATAATCAATAATAAATCGCTACTAACTTTTGAGTTACAAACTTACAGTGCGAATTTATTTGATAATAAATAAATAAAGAGTTGGCTTATCAATGCTTGCAAGTTTCTGCTAGAAAACTAATGAACGGATGAGACGGAGACACCTCAACGTATAATGCTGAGATTTTTCCTATGTTATTAAACTTTGCTTGAAGTTGCACAAAACAGTAAACGCGTATTGATGTTTGATTGGATTATCCTCGGTGTCTTATCCGGTTTTTGTCTTAATTGCAGCTTAAACTAAAGTTTCAAATACCAATCCCTATCGGTGAATACGCACGGTACCAGTTGAAAAATAGAATAAAAATAACATATTTTGTATCGAATTTAGATACTAGATAATATTGACTCTTTCTATTAGTAAGTACCAGATAAAATGCGTTATATTAATTAATATTAATCAGTACCGAAAAAAAATAATAAATTTTGAAGAAATTTTTTTTATATTTTAACTTTTTGAATTTAAATGTTTAATTCTTATTTTCTAATACAAATATATTTATAAATTATTTCATAAAATTTACAAATCAATTCATAATTTTAAAAAATTAATCAAAATGATATTAATATTGATTGGCATCGGTATAATATCATTTTAAAATTAAATTCGATATCAATATCAATATTAATATCAATATGATATTCAATATTCGGCTGAAACGGAAGACAACTCCTTTTTTACTGTTTTGACTAGGGTTAGAAATGGAATCTTTTGGGTTTTTATTTTTATTTTATGTATTTTTATTAATGATCATATCTTTTACTTTTTTTTACTTTTATTTGTTTATTTTTTATTTTAAAAAATAGAAATATAAAACAAAAAAGGCCATTTTTAATGCCTTAAATTGCTCAAATAGCTTCCATAGTTATGTGAGTTAGTTTTCATCTATGCACATAAATGGAGGGGCTGTTTGGTTATAATTTTTATTTTTATTTTTGGTTATAATTTTTTTAAAGACGAAAATCAATGAAAATAATACAAAATCAATAAAAAAAACAAAATATAGAAACCAACTCTTGAAAGATAATCAATAAACATGGAAAAACATAAATAAAAAATAAAAATGAAAAACTGAATTAAACAGTAAAAAATAATGTCTTTTAAGAAGAGGTCAATCAACTTCTGGTGATCAGCTTCTTCTCTGCATGGGTATGTCTTTTCTGCCGATGCATTTCATTTTGAATGCCATCTTAAAAACTCAATCTATAATTTATGTTGAACTTGATTAAAAGTCTCTGAGGAGCTACTTATTTTTCGTCCTACCCCTCTCATTGTTCCAGTCCAACATTATATTAACAGAAATTTGTTTTAGTATCATTTGTCATTTCCTGAACCTAGATTAATTTAATAACTCTAGTAAAAATTTAAGAGATTCACATATGCAAAAATAATTAATTAATAATTTTTATAAATTTATAGACTTTTTTTTTTCAATATAAAATTTAATGTTTACTTCTCTCAATAAAAGGTATTGAATAATGCAAATCATTGCGAAGTGGGTCCTCTATTCCTTTTTCAATCTTGAATTAAGGACTTAATACAAAGGAATGGCATCAATGATCATATTAAACAAGTGATTGCTTTTTACGGTTATTTACCAATCAAAAGAAGAAAGGCCGCAAGAAAAGTAGATTCTCTATTATATGTATATGTAGAGCATTAGTACATAAGAAACTGATTAATTACTTAATATGGTAAGGGGAGGTATTCGAGTCAAATCAATAATTATTAGTTGATAAGTCTAACAAAGAAGTCTCTTTTAATAAAATTAGAGGCCACATATATTTTAAAAAATTATGATAAATTAGGCATAAAGTTAATTAGATCCATAATTTAGATTTTTTTTGCTATTTTATGCATTAAAATCCAAAAGAAGAAAGAAAAAGAGACAATTTTATTTATATAAACAAATGATAAAAGAAAATAATTTTTTTTAAATGATAAAAAAAAGATGGGCTGGGCCTAATGCACGTGGCTGTGATTCAATAATTTGGTCTACCATGGACGTACAACTATAATGACACACGTGGGCATTACTCAATTAATGTCTCCTCTCCTCCTCTCTATCTTGGCATTTCTACATTATATTCCTTCTAAAGTGTTAGGGTTATTTGTTTATTGGAGCAATCTTTTTCAAAGGAATGTCTCCCAAAAGAAGAACATTTCTCCTTCATTTGTGATGAATTAGAGGCCATGTTCCAAATAACTTTTTTACAAGTTTAAATTTTCAAATTTTAACAATTTTTTTCCTTGATACCAATTTATTTCCAAAAGCATTTAGTAGTGGGATGTGGGTAATACCCAACTCAAGCTTGTTCTCCACATATATCAAAGAAATAAGAGAGAAGAGAGCCTCTCATTCTCCATTTTGTTGCTTCAATTGCCATTGAAAGTCTTCTAATGGGTCCAAACCTTTCTTCCATGATGGTGGCCATTTATGGCATGGTGATTATCCTTTCCACATTGGTTTGAGATGTCATATCTCTCTTCAACATACCCCAATTATATTTTGCCTAGGTGGGTTGGTCATTTTCCACCAATTAGGTAGATTCATAGCATCAATTATTTGCCTTACAAAAAATATTTATTGTCATTTTCAATTTCATTTTTTAAAAGGTAAAAAATTTATAAAAAAATAGAGAGAGAGGGACGGTCATATGATGGAAATTTCTTTCCTTTTTTTTTTGATACTTGTTTAATTATTGAATAGCTAGAAATTAAATTTGAAAGCTTAAAATTTGAAAGAAAGATAAATGTAATTTTGTTGAATCAACCATATAAAGATATTTGTAAAAAGGTATAACAAGAATTATATTGCCAAATAAATAAGTCGTCTAAAAGTTAATTCCACTGAAAATGAATTCCTAAGGCCTTTTATAGTTGGATTTTAATTTTAAAATTTTAATTTTATTTTCTTATTTTTTTAAACACAAAAATCGATAAAGAAAATATATTAATATAATATAAAAATCGGAAAAATAAAACATAATAATCAATACAAAAATATAACAACCACAATAAAAAATCATAACTCACAATCCAACTAAACATCCCCTAAAATTTGATTGAGTTAATCATAAGAATAGCTTCCTTTTTTCCTATTATGAGAAACACCTTAGGAGTAGTTAACATAGATTATGTAAATAGAGAAAACAAGGGTCATGTTTCACTAGAAAATGGTTAATCTTATTATCTCATATCGTATATATTTCTCTTACTTTTTCATATATTGAATTTGGCATTCACACTTTTTATAACAAAAAGCAGAATAATGATAATTATAGAGTTAGAAATTCTTTCCTTTAGGTCAACTAGCTACCTTTTGAAAATGGGAAAAATAAGTTGGTACATTTCATTATCAATCAATTCTTGGTACATTTCATTACCAATCAATTCTCCAAGTGAAGCAAAGATAATTTGTACTTGGACGAGTAATTTCATAAGGTCAATGTGCATGAGTACGTATTCAATTAAAAAGTCAAAATTGAAATCGAAAATTCAAAAGATAAATTTAGAAGATAGTGGCCGAAGTCCAAAGTATAAAATTGGCCACACATACAAACACCAATAGGTTTCCAAATCGTGAAAATGTCATGAACAGCATGCACCACCGAAAGACCTAGTTTGAAGATATGAAAAAGAATATCAGTAATTATGTCTTTGACTTTCATAAACATTAGTCACATTAAATCATTAAACCACTTCCAATCTATAGCCATAATTTTTTAATCTAACAAATGTATGAAGAATGTATTGAAATTAAACTTAGCTGTTATACGATATGATGTTGTCGACATGTAGCGAGCTAGGTTTGAGATTGTCATTGTGAGTCACGTTCCGATTATAGTTATGATAATCACAATAACAACGATATGAACCTGCAATTGAGATTATGATTTACAATTTAGAACTTCGGTTTCGAGAGTAATAAACTAAGAGATCGTGTTACATAAAGGCAAGTCAAGATTTATTTTATATTATATTTAAGGGGCTCTTTATTCAGGCCAAAGAAAGAACATCATTATACATACATACATAAATAAATATATATATATATATATATATGCACAAATTGACTGATAATATTAAAATTCGATTAATCAATTCGGGAGAGTTATTAACAAAATGTCTTTTTTCATACAAAATTGCTTCTTCTTTTTTTGACGATGTTCTAATTAAAGGAATAATTGAATCTGTTAAATCGAGTTTCTTTGTAGTATTAACTATTATTTCAGAAATCCAATCATATAACCATGCACGAGTTCTTTACATAATGAATCATTACCACTCGTTACAATTGATTAAGTGCACGAAATTTTGACTTGAACGTGGCCAAGAGATGGTCCTAAAGAGTACAATATCTATTGTTAGACATGCCTGTTTCTTAACTCTACTTCATGATGTCAAATTCTTGGAGAAAATCAATGTTTCTGAATTTTATCGGTTGCATCGGTCAGAAAACGATATAAAATCTGTCTGTATCATATTGGATTTAAATATTAGTTGATATGTATCGTACTGTTCAGTATTAATTGGTATTGAAATCAAAAAATTCTTAAATATTATTTTAAAAAAGAAAAATTTTATATTTTGACAACCATATAATATAATATATTTATAGACTATTATATAAATTTTTAAAAATTCATCAACTAATTTATAATTTTAAAAAATTATCTAAAATAATATCAATACAGTATTATTTATATTCGAAACTTTAGAGAAAATACATAAATAAATATATATATTGCTCGTAATTCCTAGAAGAAAGTGGAAGACTGTCTTGCGAATAGATAGTGGTATCATCACCTACACACTTATGTGGATGATTGCATCACACAGCATTTTGTGGATTTTTGCACACGCACTGGTCGATCGATGATCACTTTGGGGTGTCTGACCATCGAAGACTCTATAGAATTCATGATTTCTGGTTGAAGTTCATACGGATGCTGGGTGGCAACAAAAAAAGAGATGTCCAGCGTGCTGGCATGCTCAGGCATCCATAGATTTTAGAGAGTGACCCCTTCGCATGGTCTCTAGGGTTGATGACTGTAATGCTTTAAGCTTTTTCAAGTCAAAGTGTTTAATTTTTCTTCCTTTCTTTATTAGACATTATGTACTGTAACCCACGTTCCAAACCTTCGGTTCTATCCTATTTCTGCTGGGATCAAGTTATAAAAGTTACTATTAAAAAATCTTTTCATCAAGTAGGTAAAAAAAAACACTTAATCAAATTAAAAACAAAACAAAACACATCAATAATTTTTAAAATTATATAGTTTAGTTTATCATACTTATACATTATTTGGTAGTAAAATTACATTATTTTATAAATGATGTAAAAATATATACGAAAGAGTATAACTTTACTCTTAAATGACATTAAGTTTGTTAAATAAAATGATTTAAAAATTATAAACATGTCTTTTTAAGCTATATAGGCATCTTATTTGCTAATTACGTTATGCTTTTATTAATAAAGACTAACAGAAAGATTATATTGAATTAAAATATAAAAATATAAGACTGAAATATAAAATTTTACAATTATAGAAAATTATAATACTTCTTAAAAACGTGAGAGTCAATAATTTTATATGATTGTATATAAAGTTATTATAATATTTAAATTTGATGGGGGCACAATTATAAGTAATGGAAGATATACAAATTATTTGGCAAATATTAACAGTTAAATCCTATAAAAGTTATATGCATACAAAAAAAAGTGATAAATTTACGATATTATTCTTATAAACTCAAGATGTATATCAGAAAGAAAAGATAGATCTCCGATCATACAACAAATATATATGATGTGTTCTCAAGAGCTATATAAACAAAATAGAATTTAGGGTATATTTATCATAACCGTAATAAGTAATGTTTGAAATTTTGTATTGGTATTGGCCGGTATCGACAATGCCAACGGTATCAGCCTGAATCCGGTATAAAACTTTTTAATTTCGTACCGAATTCAAATACTAATTGCTACAAAAAATAATAATTTTTAAAAATTTTAATTTAAAAAAATGTGTATTTTAATCTTTTAAAGTTGAAAATTAAGTTAAAAATTATACAATATTATACATTTATAAACTATTTTACAAACTTTATAAAATTCAAGAACTAATTTATAATTTTAAAAAATTATTCGAAACGGTACTGATATTGACTAGTACCGGTATAGTACTATTTTAAAGATAAATTCAGTACATATACCAATACAATATTCAAAACATTAATAATAAGGCAAAAGTGGAAAAAAGAAAAGGACTTTCATTTTTTCTTTTTGGATTACTTTCTTATTTAATTTTAGGAATTCGAAAATCAGTGGAATCTGCATTACTCCATTTATAGGTCAAATTAGCCTGATTCAATAAACAAATAAATATACAAACATGAAGATGGAAAAAATTATATGGTATTCTATTGACGGTCTTATATTACCATTTTTATATAAAATAAAAATTATTTTTAATTATTTAATTATTTAATTATATTTTATATGAAAATAGATGTGAAAGGTCATCAGTAAAATACCATATAGTCAAATCTTATAAAAATATCATAATGCAAGCACATGTGGACAAATTGCCATAAAGATTTAGACTAAAATTACAATATAATCTAAACATTCAACAAAGAGTCTTTATTAATTCACAATTTTTTTCTTCATCTTCCTTTATATGAAACCTTCCTCAAGTTGAAAACATTGAACCAGTCAATGATCTTCTTAGGGTTTGGAAATCAAGCAGTGGATACATTGTACTAGCTAGCACAAAACGACACATTAAAATCTCCTCCTTTGTTCTTAATTTCGATCTAACAGCAAGTGCTTTTCTTTATTAACAACATATCTTCTACGTGAATCGTAGCATATCAAAACAAAATCCCATTCTAGATCGGCGAAAGATATTAAACTTATCTTGCATTGGATCTATTAATTATTTCGTTTACATTTAATGGCCATTCTACCAAAAATAAAAATAAAAAATTCTTGAAGGGCTCTAATTCTTATATATAGAAAGTAGCATTTTCAGTCAAGGTGATGCCTCTTATGACATGTCAAGAATTTCTAACAAACTGAGATAGTCAAAAGTTATAAACTTTTTTTAATATAATTTCACTCTTATTTTTATATTTTAAATTATTAAAATTACCTTATAATGGCATGATTAAAAAACTATTTCACTAAATATTTAGAAACTTATTTAGATAAAATTAGTTTAGTTGACAGTGATTTTTGTTAAAATAACTCAACATAGATTTATCATTTTGTAAAAAAAATATAATATTATGAAATATATTTTAAATAATAAATATATTTTTAAGTAAATAAAACCCCTTTTATTCGTAGTTACAAGCCCTTCCAAGAGATTGACTGTCCTGTTTATTTTTTGTTTTAATTTAACATTTTTTAATCATAAAAATTGATAAACAAGCATACTAATACAGTATATAAATCAAAAAAAATACAACAACCAATATAAAAATACAATAATCACAACAAAAAATTATGATCCACAACCCAACTAAACATCTATTATTTTTTGTTTTTATTTATAGTTTTATTTTTTGTTTTTATTTTTAAAATAGGAAAATATAAAAATAATATAAAAATTAAAAAATACATTAATAAAATATAGAATCAGAAAAATATTACATAAATACAAAAAACACACAAAAACTAAAGAAAATACATAAAAATAAATATAAATATAAATATAAAAAATTAAATCAAATTAATCCTTAAAACTCTAGTTTAGGTTTTCAATTTTCATTTCTTATTTCTATTTATAGCACAAAAATTAATTAAAAAATACATAAAATTTAATGAAAATTAATAAAAATAATTTATACTAATTTTTATATTTAAAATAAAATAAAATAAAAAGCTTAATCAAATTAAAGAAGCCCTGAAAAGGAAGATAGCACATAAAGAATATTGTAGGGGCCTTTATACGTAGAATAGCTGCTTCAAGTTTATCTCTTTTTATATAGGGTGTGCAAAAGTGAAAAGGAGTAAAGTAACGCATAGGAAGAATCGTTTTTGGTGATAGGAACAATGAAAATAGAAAAGATTAAGAAAGGAAGGTTTTAAAAAAATTATTTTCAGGGCACGATTATCAAAGATATGGAAATGTAGGGTAGCTGCCTATTCATGACCCGACAAGTAATCAAGAAAATCGTTACATTGCCTTTCAACAAGTAGGCAAAGGGAAGACAAAGGTTAAAAGGTTAAAAAAAAAAAAAGGACCACTACTTACTTTTAATCTCTAACTATCAAAGTAAAAAATATTTTAGAATAGTTTTAAGTGGGAAAATGCTACAAATTACTGGTAACCCTCCATTGGCAGAAAGATTAGAAAAGAATATTTATTTTTACAAAAATTATGTACATTTTAACTGATATTAAATAGGAGTTTTGAGTGTTGTAGCAATTGATTTTTAGATATAAATTGTTTAAAAACACTAATTAAATTAATTGTGGAATTTTGAAGCATGTAGGGTTACCAAATTAACATTGGCTGATAAGTTAAAAAAACATATATGTATTTTAACAAAAATTATATACATTTTAACAAATATTACCCCCTAATATGATAAAAAATTGTGAGAAAATACTAATTATATTAATAAAGGATTTTTTTATTATAATTTGGATGATCCAAAGTGTGCATCAATCTAAGACATATCCATTTCAAGTGGGATTTTCTTCGTTCTTCAAAATTCAAAATATACTGAGCATTGGTGCATGGATCTATTTTATTAATTATGATTATTAAATCCCTTGAGTCTCACTTCCTAGTGAGGTTCTACCTCATGTCTTCATCAGTCAACCTTTCTCTTTTCTTCTTGTCACACATCCATAGGTTCTCAT
>JAOXYD010000006.1:20232892-20251264 GCA_028565735.1 Pinacopodium congolense
ATGGAGGAAGATCAGACGGAACGACTATAGGCCATTGGTCCCTAGGCTTCTGCTTTCCCTGGGTTTGCCCTTCAGTAGATCCATCCTCTGTACTTGTTATGGTTAGGAAAAATTCCTTTGATTCCATGTGGCTATTGGAGGGGGTTTTGATTGCCAATGAGTCATCGAGCATCTCCAGATCTCTGGCTTTGGAGTTCTTCTAACCCGCGACACCAGCTGAAGATGTCGTGGTGGAGCGAGATAATCGCATCCATCGTTTTCATTTCAAGCCCTGTTTGTTTTCTTTCTTTTGGGTTACATGACACACTAGATATTGCTTGCACTTGTTATAGTTGAATTTTCACTCATTTGTAATTTCTATTTATCGATATAAAGTTTTTTAAATTTTTTATAAAAAATCTACTTAAAGGAAACAGCGTTATTTTTTATTGGGAAATGGAATTAAAACAGATAAAACGATGCTGTTACTAATTTACACCCATTAACTAAACAACGCCATTTTGGATGTCTATAAGAAGTCAATACATGCAATTTAATACGTCTTCTGCATCAATGGGAGTGACATGTGGCATGCCACATGTTAACTTTCTATTAGACAAAAAAATTGTGAGATCTATAGTATCACACTAGACTATTTCAAAAAATGTGGGACCTAAAAAAATCTATTAACTAATAATATTATTACATGTCATTTAATAGTGATTTTAACAAAAATATAGATCACAGTTGTTTTTAAACGTTTAAGAAATATTATGATTTGTTTAATATTTTTAAAATATTAAAGTTTAACTTAAATGCTGTAAAACATTAGAATATGACTAAAACATTTATGAAACCTTTGGGTTTAAATTGTACTTTTTAACTTATTTTAATCTTTGTGAGAATCCCTTAAGCACCATTTTAAGTGTTCTAACTTTTAACATATGGAATCCGTCACTCAAGTTTTGTTTGTTCTTATGTTTTTTCACTTTGAATTCTTTATAGTTTAATTTCAAAATTTATAAAATTTATTATTTTTTAAAATTTATAAAATATTTTAAAAACTTAATATTAATAAAAATTTAAATTTTTTATCAAATTTTATTTAAAACTAATGATGTAATATTTTTAAGGATTTATTTAACTTCTGCAACTTATATAAGCCTTGAATTTGATGTTAAATTTTGATTTAAAATTTAAAATTTAAAATATTTTAAAATATTATGATATGTTTAAAACAAATGTTAGAATATTTTTAATACTTTACAAATATTAAGAAAATTTTCAAACATTCTAAACTAGTATAATATTTTAATTTTTTATTTAAATATTGAATATTAAAAAAATATTTTTTTTGGTTTTCTTTACGATACTATTTGCATTTGGTTGGTGGATAACAATTTTAAAAAATGGACATATATGCATTAAAAATATAAAAGTTTGAATTAACTCTTCAACGTCTTTAGTTAATAATAATTATATTGAATTTGTTACATAATTTGTAAAATTTTAAAGATATTATCATGATTATGAATTTATTAATATTAATTAGAACAATTTTATTATTTTATTTAAGATACAATAATAGATACATTTTTTTAAGAAGGAATTTTTTTTATCTCTACTAAAATTTAAACCCTATTAAAAGATGTTTTAGATATTATTTTTCAATGAGCCACAAAGTCGTTGGTATAATTATATTTTTATTATAAATAAGAAATAAGAAATTATAAATATCAGTCCACTAATACCAATTGAATTAAACTTGTCACTTAAAGTAAAAATTATGCATAATAAATTCTTTATTGTAAATAAAAAAGAATACATGATCCATCTACTATAGGACACGGAACAATGTTCTTCTCATATGTTTGGGGGAAATAGAAGTTGTGCATAGGAGATAAGTCGTGAAACTCATGATTTGGAATTCGTAAAATATTAAGGTTTATGTCTACTCCATATCTAATATAATTTGACACACTAATTAGTGATTTCATAATTTTAAAATTAATTTAATAATAGATGAATGTGCAACAATTATTTATTGGAATTATATCAAATAAATTAATTGTTCATAGAAATTGTTAGCTTGTATGTGTTAAGTATTTTCTTAATGATAAGAATTAAATCTCATTGAAAAAAATGAAAATTTTATTTTGATGTATTTGATCATATCACTCATATATTTATAAGATTAGTTTAATAATTATAAAATTTGAAACATTTTTATTAAAATAGAAATTAAAATTTTGCTTTTGCGAAGAATACTAATAATTTATATTTTAATGTATCAATAATATTTAAGTTGATTTCTATTAATTTTTTATAATAAAGATACATGAAACCATATAGATTATCAATATAAATATATCATAAGTTGTAATTAGATTGTGAATATTAAATTATTAATTTATTTAAATTGTACTCAATTAGTATGGTTGTAAATTTTTAATTAATTTATACTAATTAATAATAGATTTAAGAAAAAAAATAACTGAAAATTAAAATTTTAATGTTTACCAAACTACAAATCAAAAGAAATTAAAAACTTAATAAAAAACATATATTGTTTTAATTTGAAAATAAAAATAAAAATCGTTTTTAGTAAAATGCAATTATAACACAAAACCTTATTCCAGGTTGGCACCTCAGAGCATATTCTTTCGTAAGCTTGTGTGATCTAACGGAGTATAAATAAACCAAGTAGGGTTTAGAAAATCCAACGGTCCAGATCAATCCATCTCAAACTATAATACTTCAAACCCTAAATTTTGTTCTTCCTCTTTCCTCCTGCTTCTGCAACTTACTGCCACAACCTTTGTATAGCAGGAGAGAACCCACCAGACCTTCTATGCCAACCGACCCAGTTTATATATTGATGCCTTCATTAGTTGTCGGTAACGATATGGCGAAGAGAATCGATCTTGAAACCGACTCGTCATTGAAGAAGAAGAAAAAGAAGCAATTGAAGGAAGAAGAGATGGGGATATGTGAGGAGGAGAAGAAGAAAGATAAGAAAAAAGAGAAAAAGAAGCGTAAAGCTCTAGAAATCGACCCAGAAGATGAAGAACTAAAGAGCGAGACAAGCTCGGAGCTTGTAGAGCCTCAGGTGGGTGATGGGAAAGCGAAGAAGAATAAGAAAGCTAAAGTTGCTGAGGAGGAGAGTAACAACGACGGAGAGGAGGCGAAGAGTGAGGACCCGAATGCTATAACTAGGTTTCGCATATCGGCGCCTTTGCGAGAGAAATTAAAGTCCAACGGAATTGTTACTTTGTTTCCAATTCAAGCGAGCACCTTTAATGATGTTCTCGATGGATCTGATTTGGTTGGTCGGGCTCGGACCGGTCAGGTAAAATTTTTTTGGTTTCATTGTTATTATTTTTCTGTTAAAACATATAAATTTTGAGGGATATAATGTGTAATGATATTTGGCTGGATTAATTTTTTCTTCTTTGCAGGGTAAAACTTTGGCCTTTGTATTGCCAATCTTGGAGTCGCTAATAAATGGTCCTAACAAAGCTTTGAGGAAGACAGGTCATGGTCGGCCTCCAAGTGTTCTGGTGCTTTTGCCCACTAGGGAATTGGCTAGTCAGGTATTGTAAGAGATATCATTAAAGCTATTGGCTATACGTATAATTTCACTTTTTATAAGGTTATTTGCTTTATTGGTAGGTTTTTGATGACTTCAAGCTTTATGGTGGTATTATGGGGTTGACTTCTTGCTGTTTGTACGGAGGAGCATCATATAATGTTCAGGAGAATAGTTTGAGAAGAGGGGTGGATATTGTAGTTGGTACACCGGGTCGGATTAAGGTGCCCTTTTTTACGAGAATCATCTTTGAGATTTTGTTCTAGGATTTCTTTCATTATGATATTTTGACTCTGTTGCAAATTCTATACAGGATCATATAGAGAGGGGCAACCTCGACTTTAGTGTTTTGAAGTTTCGGGTTCTTGATGAGGCTGATGAAATGCTGAGGATGGGTTTTGTTGAAGATGTTGAACTTATTCTAGGTACTTAACTGTGTGAAAAATTTCTTAAAATGAATTTTCAAAATCTGTTGTTGCATAAGACTTGAATTGCAAAGTACAGAATGGTTATTTAATTTTCATGTTTGTTTCTGTTATGTTGTTTGACTTGCATTTTCCTATGATAAGTAATCATATATTCATTAACTGGTTGCAAAGTTCAAAGTAACTTATGGAACGTAATAAGGTTGTTCTCAAAGCGAGATATTATCAAAAGGTTGCCAAATGTTATAACAAAGGTGAAGGTGTTCATCTTGTTTCTGTAACAAAGGTGAAGGTGTTCATCTTGCTTCTGTAAAGGGTGGCCTGGGCTAAGTATCACTAAATTTTCACTAGTTTACGGCACTCCACTTATGAAAATTTAATAGCAATGTCACATTTGGCAATTAACATCTTACTCTTTTGTTGCAAAACTTGAACTGCATAATTTCTGTTCTTTTTGCTTGGTTAGGTTATAAATCTGTTTGGAGATTTACTTGGTCTTTGCTATTGGGATTTTACAGGAAAAGTACAAGATGTAAGCAAAGTTCAGACACTCCTCTTCAGTGCTACATTGCCAGACTGGGTGAAAAAAGTTTGTTTCTAACCATGATTCTTGTTATACGTGATTAAATATCATGTAATGTCTCTTATGCATTGTACTAATATATTCCTGCACTATATCTTTTCTTTTAATGACCAGATTGCTTCCAGATTTCTTAAGCAATCCAAGAAAACCATAGATCTTGTTGGCAATGAGAAAATGAAGGCCAGTACAAGTGTGAGGCATATTGCACTTCCCTGTTTTAATTCAGCAATACCTCAGGTCATTCCTGATATAATTCGTTGCTATAGCAGGTTTGCATTTTCTCTGACTGTCAATTTCTCTATATCGGTTGTGTCATTTGGTCCATTAAAGATCCATAGGCTCACTTCCCATTGACAAATTTGTTTTATCCAGTGGGGGCCGAACAATTATTTTCGCCGAGAAAAGGGAGTCTGCAAATGAACTTGCAGGGTTGCTACAGGGAGCACGGGCTTTGCATGGGGATATACAGCAGTCTCAACGCGAGGTAAACTGTTATTGCATAATGGTGCAATTTATGTATCTGTCTATAACCTTACATAATTCTGAAAAAAAAGTCTGTATCGGCCTTGTTTCTCCTTCCCCTTCAGTAGCATGCAAATTGGGTTGCCTGCTAAGCCCTTGAATTCTGTTTTTACTTCTATTAAGTAGTATGGTAACCTGACAAAACATTTTTACTGAAATGAATGACATCATCTAGGGACATTTTCCTGCTAACCCTGATCGACTTTTTGATAGCACTTTCTCAGAAATATAATCTTAACTAATTCATTTATGTCTTCCTTAATTTCTTATTGATTCGTCATGTGATACCTGCAGGTAACTCTTTCTGGGTTCAGGTCAGGCAAGTTCATGACTTTGGTAGCCACAAATGTCGCTGCACGTGGATTGGATATAAATGATGTTCAGTTAATAATTCAGGTGAATTCTGGTCACTCTTTTCTAGATTTGTGTGCATGCTGCTTGCAGTTTGGAACCTCTATGGTTTCTGCCCTTCTCAATGTAATGACGTCGTGATTCATGTTTCAGTGTGAACCTCCACGTGATGTAGAAGCTTACATACATCGATCTGGACGCACGGGCAGAGCAGGTCGTCATGGAGTTTGGAATTATATTTCTTTTGGATTCTTTGGTTTGAGAATAGGCTAACATTATGTTATTGTCCTCAGGGAATACTGGAGTTGCTGTGATGCTCTATGATCCCAGAAGGTCCAACATATCCAAGATAGAACGAGAATCTGGTGTCAAGTTTGAGTATATAACTGCTCCTAAGCCTGCTGACATAGCCAAAGCTGTTGGCATAGAAGCCGCAGAATCAATAACTCAGGTTGCAGATAGGTATACTTACTGTTAGTCTATCCTATGATATACCTGATTGCTCTTTTTTTGTCCAGAATGTAATCTTGTGGTACACATAATGCAGTGTAATTCCAGCATTCAAATCTGCAGCTGAGGATTTGTTGAATACTTCTGGTTTGTCACCTGTAGAGCTACTTGCAAAAGCACTTGCTAAGGCTTCAGTAAGTTATTAATTTTCTGGTTTGTTCATTGGCTTATTGAGCTTTAGCATTGTAAACCAGATATATGACTCTTTTGGGTTCTAAATACAGGGTTATACAGAGATAAAGAGCAGGTCCTTGCTTACGTCCATGGAGAATCATGTTACATTGCTTCTTGAAGTTGGAAGACCCATCTTTGCACCTTCGTGAGTTTCTTTCTTGTTAAACTCTTCACATGTTACCACACTTGTGTTTCTTAATGCGCAAAAAATTGTGAGTGTTAGAATAAGAAACTATGGTCCTTGCTATATGTGATCAGTCTGATCTTTGTGATGATGATGCTAATCTGATATTCACAGAGAAGGATGTTGTTGAATTTAACCAATGTAAAAAGATCATGGCAGGTTTTGGTTCTGGAGAAGTACTGGACAAGGCATATGAAAACCCTGAAAGAAAGGCTTTTCTTGCCCAAAATGTTTCCAAAATTTTTGTTACATTATTCATTTTGGGAGTTTAATAGTAATAAATGATGTTATCTTATGATATAAATCTTGAAGTAACAACTATTTTTCACTAGTTTGTTTTAAGTTAATTGAATTATCGTCTAATATGTCATTTTTGTGGAATTTTTGCAGATTCGTTTTTGGTGTTCTGAGGAGATTCTTACCTGAGGAAAAAGTTGAGTCCATCAAGGGATTGACCATTACAGCTGATGGTAAGGGTGCGGTTTTTGATGTGGTGGCAGAAGATGTGGATACTTTCCTAGCTGGTAATATTTGGCTTCCTGGTTTCAATACTTTCAGTTTAATTTTAACACGAAGTTACGCCAGTATAAGCTGACATGCCTCTTTGAATAGTTATTGTTCTTCAGTCTTCTTAGACCTACCATGTGGGCTTTTCTTCATCATTTCAATATGTATATGTTAGTCAGTCGTCTCACAGACTTCGTATTTTCATAATGCAACACTTAATGCAGGTCAAGAAAATGCAGCTAATGTGACCTTAGAGGTTTTGAAGGCATTGCCTCCTTTGCAACAGAAAGACCAGTCTAGTGGGGGAAGGTTTGGTGGTCGAGGTGGTCGCGGTGGTTTCAATGATAGGAATGGTGGGAGCAGGTTCTCTGGCAGAGGTGGCCGCGGTGGCGGTGGAGGTTTTTCTCAGAGGAGGAATTTCTCCAATGGTGGGAAAGGTGGCAGTAATATGAGGAAACGGTGAACATCGCAGCACCTTAATCGTCGTAGCTAACTTGTTATGCACTTGTGTTCTCAGATAATGAAAGAAGATACGAAACTATAACCGATAGGTTTATCAATTATCACACAATAGTATTTAGTTAGTCATGTTCGCTATTGTATAAGCCTGAACATATGATTATTTGGGGAATTTTACAGTCTCCCCGTCTCTTCTTTTTTTTTCAAATTTGGAAATGTGAGACTTGCTATGACTCTGATGTGTTACTATTTGGACTTTCAAGAGGAGATTTTTTTATTCTTTCCCTTCTTAATTACGCTTTTATTATTTACTATTGGGAGTGGCAATGAAATTTTATTAGACAGACTTTAGTTGCTACTGCCTTATCTACTAGAATGCCAAGCATAATGTGAAGGCTCTGCTCGTGCGACATCACAGTGTGAAGGCTCATTAACTGATGACAGCTTTCAAGTGCTAAACACAATAAAGGCTCATTGAGGGTTGTACAGATTCTCCAGGAGCAGCAGTAAATACGAAGAAACCTATGGCTCCTCGTGGTTTGATCAAATATGGTGAGGGTGACCCTACAGCATTTCTTAATAAAAGATGTGACAGAGGTGATGATGGCGGTGCCTAGGTTTGGAGTAAAAAACGAACTTGTACGGTAATTATAATTTTCTTTCTGGCTCTAAGTAACTTTCCCGAGAAAATATCACAGAAATAGGACAATTTCTGCGAGTTGCCAGTCTAGCCCTTATCATGTTCATAACCCCTCTGCTAACGTGAAAAAGAACTGAAGGTCCTCTATTATGATATATATTTCGTATAACACAATTCAGAGAACGGGAAGATAGTGAGAAAACACTGTGTCTGTATGGGACCATTACGAAATTTACTTCCATAACCAGGCAATTCTAACTCCCTTCAACAAGCATTCATGAGACAACTAACTGCTTTAATTACAATCACAACAGGACACTGCAAGTACATCTACCTCCTGTCTGATATTTCAATTATCGATACACCAACTCCGCACTCACCCACAGCTTACTTTCTTCTTCTACTAAACACCCCTTGTTTCGGTTTGCTACTCTCCACAAGAAATCTTCTTCATTTCTCAATCTGACAGTGAAAAAAAATGTCTGAAAGCACCGTCAAATGGCTGCTTTTGATTCTAACAAGTTGTTTAGCTTTCAATTTTGTCCTTTCTGCAGACAACCCATCAACCAGAAAGACTTACATTGTCCAAATGGACAAACCCCCAATGTCTGAACACTTCATCGATCCCCTTCAATGGTACTCTTCAAAGCTGCAGTCAGTTCTATCAGAATCTAAGACCAATGGCAATGTAGATAATGAAGAGAGGATAGTTTACAGCTATCAGACTGCTTTCCATGGGGTTGCTGCCAGATTGAGTGAAGAAGAAGCTCAGAGGCTCGAAGAAGTGGATGGCGTATTGGCTGTTTTTCCAGACACTGTTTACCATCTTCACACCACGAGAAGCCCCACGTTCCTCAGGCTAGAACCAGAAACAAGCACAACTGCATGGTCTCAAAATGTGGGAAGCCACGACGTAGTAGTGGGAGTTCTAGACACCGGAATTTGGCCGGAAAGTGAGAGCTTCAACGACACAGGAATGCTTCCGGCGCCGGCACACTGGAAAGGAGAGTGCGAGACAGGAAAAGGGTTTGCAAAACATCATTGTAACAGAAAAATAGTGGGCGCCAGGGTCTTCTACAAAGGGTACGAAGCTGCAACAGGAAAAATAAACGAACATGATGAGTATAAATCACCAAGAGATCAAGATGGCCATGGGACACACACAGCGGCAACTGTTGCAGGCTCTCCAGTTCGTGGTGCGAATCTATTAGGCTATGCTTATGGAACAGCAAGAGGAATGGCACCTGGTGCAAGAATTGCGGCTTACAAAGTTTGCTGGACTGGTGGCTGCTTCAGTTCAGACATTCTCTCGGCGGTGGATAGAGCTGTGGCCGATGGAGTGAACGTCTTGTCGATTTCATTAGGTGGTGGAGTTTCATCTTACCATAGAGATAGTTTGGCGATAGCTGCATTTGGAGCTATAGAGAAAGGTGTCTTCGTTTCATGTTCTGCAGGAAATGGAGGACCGGACCCTGCAAGCCTGACCAATGTGTCTCCATGGCTAGCTACAGTAGGTGCAAGCACAATGGACAGGGATTTTCCGGCCATTGTTAAGCTTGGCACGAGCCGAGCTGTAAAAGGGGTCTCATTATACAAAGGCAGGAGGAATCTGTCGACTGAGAAGCAGTATCCACTGGTTTACATGGGGAGTAACTCTAGTAGTCTTGATCCAAGCACTTTGTGCTTGGAAGGGACGTTGAATCCACGTACAGTCGCCGGAAAAATTGTGATATGCGACCGTGGAATCAGCCCTCGAGTTCAAAAGGGTCAGGTCGTGAAAAACGCGGGAGGAGTAGGAATGATTCTCTCAAACACTGCAGCAAATGGCGAGGAGCTTGTCGCAGACTGTCATCTTCTTCCAACAGTTGCCGTGGGAGAGAAAGAAGGAAAACTCATCAAGCAATACGCTTTATCTTCTCGCAATTCAACTGCTACATTAGCGTTTCTTGGAACGAGGTTAGGGATCAAGCCGTCGCCAGTTGTGGCGGCATTCTCGTCCAGAGGACCCAATTTCCTGAGTCTCGAGATCCTGAAGCCCGACGTTGTTGCTCCCGGAGTGAACATTCTCGCTGCTTGGACCGGCGACATGGGTCCGTCAAGCTTGCCAACTGATCGCCGGAGAGTTAAGTTTAATATACTTTCAGGGACTTCCATGTCGTGCCCACATGTTAGTGGTGTCGCCGCCTTGATTAAGGCTAAGCACCCGGATTGGAGCCCAGCGGCGATTAAATCGGCGTTGATGACAACAGCTTACGTTCATGATAACACTCATAACCCTCTTAACGATGCTTCAACAGGTGCACCTTCGAGTCCGTACGAACATGGAGCTGGGCATATTAATCCTTTGAAAGCTCTAGACCCGGGTCTTATTTACGACATTTCAGCTCAGGAATATTATGAATTCCTCTGCACACAGAATCTGACTCCATTACAGCTCAAAGCTTTCTCAAACAGGTCTTGTCATCATTCTCTTGCAAGTCCAGGGGATTTGAACTATCCAGCAATCTCAGCTGTTTTTCCGGAGAAGTCATCAGTTTCAGTTGTGACCCTTCACAGAACAGTTACAAACGTTGGACCTGCAGTTTCGAAATACCATGTTGTGGTCTCATCGTTCAAAGGTGCGACAGTTAGAGTTGAGCCTGAGAGGCTAAGTTTTACCAGAAAGCATCAGAAATTGTCTTATAAGGTTACGTTTATCTCCAAATTCCGGCAATCGATGCCGGAATTCGGTGGTTTGGTGTGGAAGGATGGAATCCACAATGTAAGAAGCCCCATTGCTATTACTTGGCTCACGCCATTATAAGTTGGATTAGTACTCAGAGACGTAAACTCCTGAGTTTCTGTAATAATGAGGATGTGTTACAATGCGCCTGTGGTCTCGGCCTTGTTTTTTATTGCAATGAATTTTGTTCTTCTGTTTCTTGCAGGATCCTTAATCTCTGCTAGAGAGTAGAAAATAAGTATTTTTGTTGAATGTAATTTTAGTTATGATTTTTTTGTATGTTATTTTTTGAGATGTTATTTTTTTTACTTTATTAATATATTTTTTTTATTTTTATGTTTTAAAAAATGAGAAATCAAAATTTAAAATTAAATTCATACCAAATAACACCTAAGAGTGAATGGTATTATTTTCGTTTTCATTTTTATTTTTATATATTTTATATATTTATGTGATTTTATTAATTTTTATATTTAAAAAATAAAATATTAAAACCTAAAGCGTTAACCCGTAATTACTATTTTTGTGAGTTTGTATTAGATAAATTACTATACAATTTAAAATTAAGCGACAAATTGATAGGCCATGAGATTGATAGCCCATTATCGTTAAGGTAGAAAGCAGTTATTATTGTCTGAATTTTCATCATGAACTTCATAGATATTTCCAAAAGAGAAGTAGATTGACATAATTTTATGACGTGGAGTTCAATTTGATTTAAGTATTCTATTAATGAAAAACTATTTTATCCTTAAACTTTTGTGTTTTATAGTTATATTATCTTTTGTAGTCACTTTATGAAATTTTAAAAAGTTTTTGACTTTATTCTTGAATTTTCAATCAAATTCCTTTGATTATTTAAAGGATTTTGTACAACCTTTAAAAATATGTGCTATACATTGAGTTAGGTTGTATCAAAGAGAAGATGTCGATTGGGAGTGATAGCAACGGTCTTCGTGACGATGTTTATAAGGCTAAGACTCCTTTTCTAAGAGATGAAGCATTGCAATGTTTAGAGTAACGTCTAGAGCAACAGATAAAACACAAATTTTGGTGTTTCGAAGAGCGTTTTGAAGAGATTGTGGAACGTTTAGATGCTCTAAGAATCGATACACACAAGAAATAGGATAACTGTAGAAGGGCAGGGATGGAGATGGCTCGTGGTGAACCTATAGGTAGAACTGTGCCTGCCAGAAGACAGCCCGTATATAAGGATTTGGAAGAAGAAGATTATTATGAACTAAATAAATTTGGGTGTATTATGAACTGAATAAATTTGGGCATTTCAACTGCACGATGGACGTAAGAGGAGAAATGCCTATGGTGGATTTGAAGATGGAGATGCTGGGAATTATAGACTGAAAGTGGACATCTCCTATTTCAATGGTAGCCTAGATATCGAAGAATTTTTAGATTGACTCGCAAAAATTGATAAATTTTTTGAATATTTATAAATTACACCTAAGAAAAGAGTCTGGATTGTGACTTGCAGGTTTACAGGAGGAGCTTCGGCATGGTGGTAAAGAATTTAGTCTCATAGAGAACGCGAAGGGAAGGGACTTGTGCTTACATGGTACAGGATGAAGTTTTTGTTGAAGTAAAAGTTTTTATCGCCAGATTACAAGCATATTCTGTTCCAACAATATCAATAGTGTAATTAGGGAAGTTTACACTGTAAAGTTCATGGGATTAGCAGAGCGAAATAATCTTCTTGAATCTGAACGACAATAGGTGGCCAGATATTTAGAGGGATTGAGGCCGGTACTTCAAAACTGAATTGAAGTATAGGTTATTCGCACACTTTCGAAGGCAAAGAATATGGCCTTAAAAGCGGAGATGATGCAGTAGGAACGTAATAGAAGGATTATGGGAGGTTATAGAGCTTCAGTACCCATTGCAAAATTCAAGCTCATATAGAAGTATACTTCCCGTGGCCATGACACGAGAGTTTTAGAGTATAAAGCTATTGGAAAGAGGCCGATAGTTGGGACTCGAGCTAAGGAGGTGATAAGGTCTGAGAATCCGTATGCTAAGCCAACAGTGGGGAAGTGTTTCAAATGTAGTCAACCTGAGCACCGATCTAATAAGTGTCCTTTGAGGAAGACAGTTAATTTTGTTGAGAGAGATAAAAATGATGAGGGAATTGCTTGCAAGGCAGATGGTGATAAGAATGATGAATATGGAGTTGACGAGGGCTAAATATATGTGGTAAGAAAATTAATGTTGGCGCCTAAACAAGAGGACAAAACCCAAAGAAACCAATTATTTCACACGAGGTGAACTATTTAAGATAAGGTATTTAGACTGATTATTGATAGTGGGAGTTAAGAGAACAACATTGGAAAAGGAGTAGTGAAGAGATTGGGATTACCTGTAAAAAATCATAAATCATTATACTTATGATGGATTAAGATTGTAACAGAAAAAATAGAGGTGATAGAAAGGTGTAAAGTTCCATTCTCTATTGGAAAATATAAGGATGATGTGTATTGTGATATTGCTGATATGGATATATGTCATTTATTATTTAAGAGATCATAACAGTTTGATATAAATGCCCATCACTCGAAGAGGAGCAACCAATACCAGTTGGCTAATGATGGAATCAAGTATACACTTCTTCTGCTCAAAACCAAAACATCAATCTCCAAGGCTAATACTTTCTTATCCATAGCCAAGAGGTTCGAAGTGGAGATCAAAGAAATGCGACAAGTTAGTGATCAAGTAGGTGCTGATGAGTAAGGCTGAGTTTCAAATGGAGGAGTATCTAGAGATGATATAACCTTTATTATAAGAGTTCTGAGAATTAATGCCAAAGGAGATTGCTGATACGAGACATCCAGCATCACATAGATCTCATACCTGGAGCTAGCGTATTGAATTTGCCTCACTATCGAATGACTCCACGGGAAACCGAAATTTTGAAGGACAAGGTAGAGGTGTTATTACGGAAGGGGCTTATACAGGAGAGCATGAGTCCTTGTACAGTCCTAGCATTATTGACTCCAAAGAAAGATGGTAGTTGGGGGATGTGCATTAATAGTAAAGCTATCAATCGGATCACGGTGGGTTATAAATTTCCTATGTTGGATGATATACTTAATTTTTTATATAGGGCTAAGGTGTTTTATAAGATAGATATGAAGAATGGATATCACCAAATTCTTATCAAACAAGGTGATGAGTGGAAGACAACTTTTAATACAAAGGAAGGCCTACATGAGTGGTTAGTGATGCTGATTGGGTTGTCCAATATGCCAAGTACTTTCATAAGGTTGATGAATTAGGTACTCAAGCCTTTTATTGGTAAAATTGTTATGGTTTATTTCAATGATATCTGGATTTACAGTCATTCGGATGAGGAAAACTTGTTACACCTACGACATATGCTAGAGGTTTTAAGGGATAACCAATTATATATCAACATTAAGAAGTGCAGTTTCATGACAGATACATTAGTATTCCTGGGGTATGTAGTGTTTACAGAAGGAATAAAGGTGGATGAAGTAAAGATTAAGGAAATCAAAGATTGGTTAACACCGAACAATGCGAGGGAGCTGAGAAGTTTTCATAGTTTGGCGACCTTTTATTTAAGGTTTATAAAGAATTTCAGCACTATTGTAGCGCCTATGACAGAGTACCTGAAGAAAGGTAAATTTTTTTGAGAGGAAGAAGCAAATAAGAGTTTTGCCTTGCTTAAAGAAAAGTTATGTACAGTGCCAGTTCTATCTTTACCAGATTTTAATAAGTTATTTGAGGTTGAATGTGATGCTAGTGGAGCGGAGATAGGAGCTGTACTATCATAAGAGGAAAGGCCAGTGGCATTCTTTTGTGAAAAACTTAGTGATGCCAGGAGAAAGTGGAGTACCTATAACAAAAATTCTATTCAGTGGTGTGAGCGTTCAAAAACTGGGAACACTACTTGGTGCTAAGGAATTTATGTTATATTTAGACCACGAGACCTTAAAGTATCTGAATAGCCAGAACTAGATTAGTAGTGATATGCATGCGAGGTAGTGTCAATTTTTACAAAAATTTCTGTTCATATTAAGGCCTAAGTCAAGAGTACAAAACAGAGTCTCAGATGTTTTGAGTAGGAGGGTGTCGTTATTACTTACTCTCAGTAATGAAATTGTGGGTTTTGAGCAGCTATAAGATAATTATGAGCAAGATGATAACTTTACAGAGGTGTGGGGTAAGGTTTCTCATGATGGGCTGGTTAACAGCTTTTATATCAATGATGGATACTTGATGCACGACAATCAATTGTGCTTGCCTAGAACATCTTTAAGGGAGAAGGTGATTCAAGACTTACATGCAGGAAGACTAGCGGGTGATTCAAGACTTTGGTCACGATAAAACGCTGGGAATAGTCAAGGAAAATTTTTACTAGCCTCAATTAAGGAAAGATGTATCCATATTCATGGAAAGATGTTACATATGCCAAGCAGCAAAGCGAAAATAAAAAATACAGGATTATATATGTCATTACCTATACAGGACAAAATATGGGAAGACTTATAGATGGATTTTATTTTAGGACTGCCTCAAACTCAGAAAGGAGCTAATTCGAATATTTGTCGTAGTTGACAAGTTCTCTAAAATGTCATATTTTATTCCTTATAGGAAGACTTTAGATGCAGTGAGTGTTGTTCTATTGTTCTTCAAGGAAGTAGTTCGTTTACATGGAATACCTAAGACTATCATGTCAGATTGTGATAGTATGTTCCTCAATTATTGTCAGTTGTGGAAGTTTTTTAACTCCTCTTTACATTTCAGTAGCACATCTCATCCACAAACTAATGGGCAAATAAAGGTTAGCAATCGACCATTGGGTAATTTAATTCAAATTATTTGTGGGAACAAGCTAAAGCAATGAGACTTATCACTACCTCAAGTAGAATTTGCATATAATAATGTTATCCACAGTGCAACAGGTAAGTCTCCATTCTCAGTCGTCTACACTAAGGCACCCCAATATACTCTAAACCTGATCAAGTTGCCTAGGGTTGAGAGAGTTAGTATTCCAGCAAATCATATGGTAGAGCAGGTAGTGGAAGAACATGAAGAAGTAAAGTAAAGACTTAAGATGGCGAGTGAGCAGTATAAGCGGGTGGCTGAGAAACATAGGAGGTTAGAGACGTGTGATGTAGGTGACCACGTGATGGTGTTCTTACACAAGAAATGCTTTTCTGCCAGAACCTATAATAAGCTTCAACAAAAGAAGTACAATCCATATAAGATTTTAAAGAAGATCAACAACAGTGCCTATATATCTATGTTTCACAATTCAAGGGAACCAACATATCCCAAGGACATTGTGCACTCGAGAACAAGTTCTTTCCAAGTGGAGGAGATTAACGTGGCCCCTAATTTGATTTAAGTATCTTACTAATAAAAGATTATTTTGTCCTTAGATTTTTGTGTTTTAAAATTATATTTTCTTTTGTAACCACTTTACAAAACTTTAATCAGTTTTAGACATTATTCTTAAGATTTCAATTAAATTTCTTTGATTCTTCAAAGTGTTTTGTACAATTTTTGAAAATCTGCACTATACGGGTGTGTCATTTTAGTCGCATACCTATATGCAACGAAGAGCTCTTGTTTCCATGTGATAAATGAGGATTGCAGGTTTGCATCTACCATTCTTTTATGAAGTTGCGGGCTTCTTTTTTCTTATTAACATATTGTAAATTATTCGAAACATGAGAAAGAAGCATCAAAACTTATATAGCATCATGAACTGGAACTAATTTATCATAGAGTTACTCGAAATATGTAATAATTATTAGAAGTTTTTCTTAATAAAAAAATTCGTTGGATGGATTAAGGTAATTAACGTTTCATGCAATCATCTCAAATGCATTTACCACTATCATTTCCCCACTTTTTTTTTGGTTATTTTTTGTTATACAGCTAAGAAATAAGAACTGTTATTGTTACTTACTTAAATAAAGAAAAAACCTTTGTGATGGGTGGATGGTAAACATTTTTAGCTGCTATTCTATAAAAGGATAAAAATATTATTATATAATATGTGATATATTTAAAATATCTAAAATGTTCATCTATCACTGGGTATATATATATATATATATATATAATCAGACCCTGAAATAAAACATGTTCAGAGTCTTTATTTTCTTTTGATGATGGTACTTGGATTGAAATTCTCAATTAAAATTCAATCTAAAGACTTATTTTTTTAAAGATAGCTATTTGCTCTTAATATAAATTGATTCAAATTCGTTTTAAAGAAATTTTTATAAAATACATAATTTAAGAATTATTATATGTATTTAATAATTGTTTTAACTCAAGCTTCTTTTCTTACCAAAACAGGTTGACTATTAAAAGTCTAGATACAAGAAAATTTATGTGGTAAAGTAGATGTGTTTCATATATAGTGGGCATATGTAAATATCATTTCTAAAAAGATTTTATTATTTTTATATATTTTAAATAAATTATATAACGTGTAAAGATATTTTAATCCTTTGTTAAAAAGACAGCGGCGACGGATGCCTGGTAATTTTTGTAGAACCGACTTTATATCCACCTACCAAAACGAACAACATTTATGAAACATTGAGTGCTCGCTTGTGTTAAAAGCTGTGGTCTGGTTGATGGGTATGACGGTTAATATTTACTTATTAACCCACATTCAAGAATATACCTAACCAAACCATTTAATGCCTATACTGAAATTTATTTGAACATTTAATATCTCATTAATGCCTATACTGAAATTCATTTTAACATTTAATATCTCACTCAATTGTATGTATCTTTGCTAGGGGATGCTTAGAAAGGGATGGCTCTGGGGAATTCCCAAGAGCCTTATTAAATGCTATGAGTTTGAATTATTAAGATACCCATCTAATTTGTATAAAAGGACAGATACTTATCTTATAAAAGTTTTCATCAAACAGTTAAATTTATTTACGGAAAAACTATATATCCTTATAACTATATAGAGATATGATGTATATGAAGATATGATGGTCATTTCCTTAAGGCTATCGTCTGTGTAGTGGGTTCTTGAATTTACTAAACATTAACAGACTATTATAAGTATGTCAAATTTATTTAAAATACAAAACAAAATATACTCAAATTGAATTTATTATCATAATTTATAAACATACTATAGAAATCAAAGCCCATTCTATAATTTATATTACTAATGTTTTTTTTACTCAATTCATATTCTATTCTAAGTTTTTTTTTCAGAAGTTAAAAATGTATTAATAAAAAATTTAAAATGTTCAACTATGAAGCTAATGTTTAATTATAAAATGAGACAGATTGCACAGTCGACAATTCATAGTTGATTGTAACTAATCCTATTCACATATATATATAATATCAATATAATATATTAATAATATTGTTATATTATAAATAATAGTTAAATTCATTCAAATTTCCTGTGATCTGCTAAATTATTAATTAAATTTTTATAATTTCAAAATTATTAAATAAGTTTCTAAAGTTTCAAATTACTTTTACTATTAGTCCCTCTGTTATTTATATTCAATGGCAATGTCACATGTCATATCTACATGTTCACGTGGTGGATATGGCACTTAACACGGCATTAATAGTGAAAGTAATTTGAAACTTTAAGGACATATTTGATAATTTATCAAATTATAGGAACTTAGTTGATAATTTACCAAACTATAAGAACCTAAATGATATTAAACTTAATTAATGAATTA
>JAOXYD010000006.1:20256020-20273366 GCA_028565735.1 Pinacopodium congolense
ATAAGAATATTTTTAAAATTAATATAATCATGTCAAAATCGCTAATCTTTTACCTTAATTATGGATAAATTATAAAAGAAATTTAAAACTTTAATCAATTTTGAAATAGTAGACCAAAAAAGTGGCAAAATAAATCAAGACAAATTTGTGACACCTATCTTTTAGGTGTACTAAACACGTGAAATTATAATTAATTTTTTTGAGTAATTTATTTAACTTATCAGGTAAAAATCAAGTTATTAAAATTGTTTAAATTTAGGGTTTTTTTTCCAAACCTAGATATTTCGAAACCTCAATTGTGTCCAGCTTTCTTTAGTGAGATTGGTATACCAACAAGTCTTTCTGGTTCGTGAAATGGCTTATGGGTTGAAGTGTGAGAGGGAATTAAAGAAGAAAGCAAAGAAGTTAGTGGAAGAGCCTTCATGGTTTCTGGAGGCAAAAGATATAATTTGCTCCTTAACGTTTAATAAATGTTTTAATTTAATTTTTAACGTTTTTGAAGGTATCACTTTACACCATAACATTTGTAAAATACTATAATTTACCCCTTAACGTTATAAAATAGTACATATTACCTCATAACGTTTATAAATTAGTACATTTTACCTCCTTAAAGCTAATTTCATTAAGATCTTGTTAGATAAATGTCAATTTTACCAATATTCTATAATAAACTATTAACTAATTATTAAGAAAATAATTAGCAAAAATTTAATAAAATTAGTATTAAAGGGGCTATTTACATTATTTTGTAAATGTTAAGGGGAAAAATGCACTATTTTACAAACATTAAGGAGTATATAATACCTTAAAAAAATGTTTGGGAGTAATATAAACTTTTTTTAAAAATATTAAGAGACAAATTATAGCTTTTGCCTTTCTAAGGTGTATCTATGTATAGGTTTTTTTTTTCCCCTCTCTTTTTCTTGTCTTTTCCCTTCTTTTTCAATGGTAAATCTAGATTTCCACTAGTACTTTCAATTCTACTGAGACAAAAAGAAGTCTAAACTCAAGCAATTTTCACAAAATGATTTTTATCTAACAAGTTAAATAAATTACTAAAAAATTTAATTAAAATTTTAAATCAATCATATGTAACTCAAGCAATTTTAATAAACTTATTTTTACGTAATAAGTTAAATAAATTACTTAAAAAATTAATAAAAAATTTAAATCAATATTTCATATGTATAATACACATGAAGCCAGATCTCATAAGTTTATGTTGACTTATATGTTACATCAATACCGTTAAGTGAGAGAACAACAGTGAACTAATTTTACAACAAATTAAAATTTTACTACATTTAATTGTCACTCTTGTAAAGATTAGCTACTATAATAAGATTGACGAAAGTTCTGCTTTTTTTTTTTTTTGTAATTTACCCTTATATTAATAGTAATTAGCTTATAAGTTAAATATATTTTAAAAAAAGATTATAAGTTAAAGAATGAGAAAACCCTTAAAAAGTTATTTGTAGAACCTGAGCCCAAGTATCTTGTCCAAGTCCAAGTTATGTCCAAGTCCATTACGCCATAATCCAGCCAGGCCCTGTTTCAAGGGGAAATATCATTGAGAGCCTTGAGAAGCTGGAGCCTATCTACACATTTGCTAGCGGACTAAGATCAGTTTGATTAAATTCGGATTTAAATTTAATAATTTTTTGAATGTAATTAATTATGAAAAATTGAGTTATATCAATTAAAATAAACAGATTAATATATATTTGATCAATTTTGGCTCATGTATTTAGACATAATTTTCTTTTTTTTTTTGGGACTTGAGTTGAACCTGTTGCCACCACTAGACTCAGGCAAATGAAAACCAAACATGTATGCCAAAATGTCTACTCGATAAAGATGTGGACAAAAAGAAGATGGACCAACTTCATATCTAATAGGAAACATTACGGAAGAGCCTTTATGTGTTCAACTCTGTTATTGGACTTAATGAAATAGGAGATTAACGGCTTCAGTTTTTTATTTTTAATTATTATATTTTTAATCAATTTTTGTATATTTTTTTGACTATTTATGCTATTTTTTCAATTTTTATATTATATTTGTATGTTATTTTTTATTTTATACTATTTTTTAATTTTTATATTTAAAAACATAAACTGAAAACTAAAATAAAAAACAAAACCATTCATCGTCATAAACTTTGCAATTTCAACAATATTGATAAAAAAATGCTAACAAGAGTGAGGGAAGATATACCTCAAATTTATAAGGAATTAATTATAAAATTAGATGATTCTCTTGCAGTAATCATCTGTAACTATCATATATAAAAATATTTAAATAGTTCCTTATATTTAAAATATTCCTTACATTAGTTTAAGATATATAAAAATAATTTAAATAATTTTATTTATATTAACTCCAATGACTACTGGAGCTAAGTCCAAGACCTTACTAGTGCTATCTCCATCACTTTCCATTTTGCAAGTATGATTTCCTCCAAATTATGCATTATGTAAAGCAGCGCAATTTTGTATATATTTTTTATTTCCTTTTATCGTTTTAATCATCTCAATTTATAATAACTTCATTTAAATTATTTACTCCCCCTATCTTTTTTCTCTTTTCTGACTTTCCCACCTTCAGGTACATCTTTTACCAACTCAACTAAGTCATTGTTAATTAGTAATTGATTAAATTATAGTATAATAATGTATTTTCAATAAAGAAATAATACTAAATCGAATAAAATCTACATGGGTCTAGAAAGTTTACACAGAGGATCATATAATATCTTGAAAAAACAAAAGTCTATCCATATTGTTTTAGGTCGATCACTGGCCTTCATATTAAATTGTCCTCATGGGACTGGAGATTTTAGGATATCAGAAGCAGATTTCCTTCATTATTAAATTACTTTACACAACGAAGCAACTCATATAAAAATCCAAAAGATGGGCATGGAAGAATCAAATCCACAGGAATTCGAGTGTTTAGATACATTATGTCAGGCTAGCTTCCTCACTAGAAATACTCTTATGGCTTTTCTGAATTATTTATAAGTCAAATGTTGTTAATTATGATCAAGATATCATTAAGATGTCATTATTTATTTGATTAGAGAGCTGAAATAATTTAGGAATCCTACTTGTTCAAGGGTTTGCTACGAACATAGCATGTGTTCAGACGGAACACCATTGAAGAGGTTAAGGTACTAGAGATTGGTTATCAAAGAACAAAGATGATTACTTCAATTTGTAGCTCGGTCTTATCCAGTCCAAGAATTATTGTCTGTTTTTATTAAAATCTTAAAAATCTTTTTGTGGTAATAAGATTTAATGAATGTGGCTTAGACCCACCTGCCTAATTATTGCCCAATTTAGTTTATATTGACCTAATCCATGTCCATCTTTAGAACAACATGGAGGACCTAATCCTTTAGGGGATGGGTTAATCGGTGGTGAGAGGTCTTTCAGGTGTCCCTTACCTCTAGTGAATTGCGGATTCTACTAGCACAAGTTGGCATTTACCTTAAGTACTTACGTGTGATTAGTTAATAATGAAAATGTTTTTAGGATTATTAATATTAATTAATTTGAGCTTATTCCTTAATTATTAGTCGCTATTTCATTAAGTGACAAAACATGTAGTTTACGAAATATTACATATACTTGGTGACTTAACGAATATATATGTGAAAAATCACGAATGCAATTTCTAACAATAAAAAAGTAAAAATATGTCATTCACAAACTTAATAAACTTAAGACTTGCTTATTTTGATTTTTGCTTTTAGTTCCTTATTTATGTTTTCTTAAAAATAAAAATTAATGATAAAACAAATTTATTTTATTTCTATTTATAAACACAATTTATAAATTTATAAAAATATAAATAGGAAATCATAAATAAGAAAATATCATTTTTATGTTTTATAAGCATGTTTTATAAAAAAAATATACATTAAATAATAGATATAATTTATTAATTAATATGTATTTTTAAAATATATAAGGATGTTAAAATTTTAGATTTGTTTTGTTTTTAATGATCATCACTAAATTATTTTTATGATAAATCTTAATCAATTATGTTTTTTTCAATTCTTATTACAAATTTCAATTAAGTTTTTGTTTATTAATAAAAATATAAATGATAACAAACAAACTCAATAATTACAAAGGAGAGGTTCATTCATCAAACATCATTTCATAACATTACATACAAGAAAACTTTGACTCATTGAGATTATTTTGAGCTTTTATAGTGCAAATCAAATCCCCGATTTTATAATTATAAATTGTACTATAGAACAAGTTTATGGTCGTAATAATAATAATCACAATATTATGGATTGAATGTACAAACAAAACTACAGAAGTGATACAAGGCATGTACTAAGTGTGTGAGGATCCCGATACGATTATCCCAAGAGTTATGAGCGCTTTATTGTGTATTATATATTAATTACTTTGCACCTATAACTAACCCTTACAATTAATATAATAACATATACACAAAAAGCACGATTTTTATTTCAATTAAAGAAGTTGGTAGGAAGCAACTACTTAAGTGATGTAACTGAGATTATTAATTGGTATGTGCCCACTTTTGCTTCTCCTTTTCCCATTCATATGGATTGGTGCATGAACTGAAATGAAATGTTGCATTCATAATTCGCGGACCATACTAAGCACAGGTTGTAGTGATATTAAAAAATTTCAATTACAGATAACCTTTTAAACATGGGAGTAATACGTTATTGGGTTTATTTTGAATAGGAATGAAGGATAATATTTCACAATATTAAAAAGAAACTTACTATATGACCAATAATTGGTGGTCTTTAGTACCTGTCAACATTAAATAAAGAAACTTTTATCTAAAAGAGATTATGTTAATATAGTTTTTATATTATTTTTTCTATCTATAATATGATGGCTACTAATATCCACTAAATTATAGGCTACTTAAAATTTTCTATTAAAAACTAAATTTCACCGTGATAAATTATACTATCTTCCTCCATATTTCATCTATTCTTTTTGGTCTAACAATAAAATTTACTTTATTTTCTTTACATTTAAACATCTTCATTAACAAGATTTTAAAGTATGAACTATAATTATAATTGTGACTAGAATATTACAATTTAAATCGGATATTTATGTTACTCATAATTACTTTTTCATCTCTTTTTTTTAATACAGAATTTAATATCGCAATAGTATGATTACAATAGATATTTGCAATAAACTATTTCATCTCTTTTTCTTTTTTACTATGGAATTTAGCTCTCATCCATACTTAGAATGTCACAATCTCTTTCTTTTAACGATATAACAATAATTTTATTTCAAATTTATGAAAATTACATATTCAAAGTAACTAATTAAGAATTAATTAGTCACTTTTTTCTATTAATTTGTAAATCATTTTACCTCTTTTTTTAACATGGAACTTGATATTCGTCTCTATACAAATTGTAAAAATTAGTGATCAAGTTCGTATTATCTATAATTATTATAATAATCAAATTACATTTTATGACATGTGAATTGTGGGGGAGTGACATTAAGTATGTCCAACGTGTATGAGAAATCGACAAGATGTGAATGCAAATAAGTGGACTTATAAATATATATATATATATATATATTCTTTATCTTTTGCATGTAGGGATAGAGTGATAGAGTGACCACAAGTCTTCTTTTAGAATGACCTGTGAGTCACCTATTCTCTCACCTTGTTTACGCCATAAACATTTCAGGGAATCTCGTCAACTCTTTTATTCTGCTCCATAGAAGATTTGCATACCCTAACCAACCTATCTTCTTCTTTAACACTGGTTCTCTGTCACCTAACCCTGTGGAAGCTTTGGAATAATTATTGCTGCAGCAGCATTTCGATGTTTCCTTTACAACAAGGTGACGAGCTGTGCTTCCAGATTTCATTTGATCCTGGCACTCAGAACAATATCCAAGAAGATCTGATTCTGCCTCATGCTTCTGCCTATGGCACAACTAGTGAAACGACCAACAAGAAGACTGCAAAAATTAAGGCTAAGTCTGATACTTCTATGGCGACTGGTGAGGCTGCGGGTGATGGTGATTGTAGTGAAAAGAAGAAAAAGAAGATGCATCGTGATATTGAACGGCTTCGGAGGCAAGAAATGACTACCCTTTATGCTTCTCTTCGATCACTACTCCCTCTTGAATATATCAAGGTGAGAACTTTGGATTCTATCGCTTAATTTATGGATGATTGTTGCTTGTTGCTTGTGAAGATCTTGTTGATTCTGAGTTTGAACACCTTTCTGTTAAGAATTAAGAGCCAAGAAATTATCTCTACTTAGTGGTAAGGTTTATGAGGTAAATTCAAGGATTATGAAGAGGGTTTATATTTGATTCATGTGTTTCAGGGAAAGAGGTCGATATCTGATCATATGAACGAGGCTGCGAATTACATAAGGCACTTGCAGAAGAAGATAAAGGAACTGGGTGCTAGGAGAGACGAATTAAAGAAGTCTAGTTTGAGCGGTTTGAACTCATCACACGTCCGAAGTTCCGATACTTCCTCCTCAGGTGCGGTGGTGGTCCGGCCATGTCTTGGAGGAATCGAGATTGGTTTCTGTGGTGGCTTATGGGGGCAAAGTTTTCCCTTATCAAGGGTATTGCAAGTGCTACTTGAAGAAGGGATTCCTGTTGTCAATTGTGTGACTACCTCAGTGAATCAAAGATTATTTCATACCATCCACACTGAGGTAATGCCAAGCTTTAGGGTTTTCATATTTATTTATGTTCTAATGTTGTTTTTCTTAATGAAATCGAGAAAAAGATCAATTCCCAGTTTTGATTTCACTTCACAGGTTAAGGATCCATCATGCTTAAATTTATCTGGGCTGCAGCAGAAATTAGCAAATCTTGCTTCTTCTTCTTCTTCTTCTACCAGGTAGAAGTTCATTGAACTAACATTAGTGTGATTTTAACTTGGCTTCGTGTAACTCAGGAAAGCTTGATTTGGTGTTCATGTGAAAACTTCATTCAGATGGCCTTTCTTGTATCTGAAATAACTTCAGCACTTGAACTCTTGAAGTTTTTTTTTTTTTTAAGAACATTTGAGGCTTCTTCTCATGCTTCAGGGCTTTGATTTTGAGTAGAAGACATACTTGGCATGATTATTGAATGCAATAGAGCTGCTTTAATGTCTCTCTTTGTTGCCTCTTTCTTCATGCAGCAGTTGAAATAAATTGTTAGAACTAAATTTCTTCACAGGATCTCAATTTTCCTATTAGTTCATTTCTAATTGTGGCATTTCACTAACAAATATAATGTTTATCATTTATGCCTATGTCTTCTCATGTATTATATCTAAACAATACTATATAGAGTAAAATCACAATAGATTTGATTCTATTTAACCATAATCTTATTTCCTATAATCTCCTATGGGAATTCAATGCCAATATATACCATATGAGACTAGAATGAGTTGATTCTCTTGTTTACATTGATGCTCAATACAACCTCTCTAGTGTAATCAATTAGTTCTATATGCATTCTTATCTTAATAGTTGTCTCATACATGGGAAAGCGGATAAGCTTATACATATTATAGTGCCAAATATGTTCTGCCACCAACCGGCAGAATGAGATATTTTCCAACGTTGTATGTGTTACCAGTAATAACTTTAATTGCGTCGTTAGTTGCGATTTTTATTATAATTTTTGTATTTTTATATTAAATTTTATGTATTTTTCTGATTTTTTACTGTTTTTTATTTATATATTGTATTAATATGTTAATTTTTATTGATTTTTGTATTTTTTGTATTTAGTTTATTTGTTTAGAAAACTAGGAAGTAAAAACCAAAAATAGAAACTTAAGGGTTTGTTTAGTTCCACTTTGATTTTTGATTTTAGTTTCATATTTTTTTAATACAAAAATCGATAAAGAAAACACACTAATACAGCATAGAAATCGGAAAAAAAAATACTCAATACAAAAATATAATAACCACAACAAAAAATCAAAATTCACAACCTGACTAAATATAGGGGCCGTTTGATTAAATTTTTAATTGTAGTTGTATTTTTGTATTGAATTTTATATAATTTTATAAATTTTTGTATTATCTGTCTTGATTTCTGTGTTGTATTAATATTTTTTTTCAATTTCTATAATATTCTTTTCCGATTTTTGTTTTTAGAAAAATTAAAAACCAAATCTACCCAAAGAATCAGCCAACTAAACAAGTGTCAACTTCTTAAGAACTTGTAATTGTTAGGATATGGTATCAATTCACGAGATCTTCTATTTTTACTTTATCAGTTGAAGCAATGTGTTTCAGACCCTAAATGGAGAAGTTGTACTATTGTCCACGTTATCCATGCAAGCTTTAGCTTCATTTTTACTAATTATTGGAGACTGGGAGATACGTGGCTTTCATTTTCTGCTACAGATGTAAATTGTTGACGATTGACTATTTTTTTCCCCTCCCTCTTTTTCGTGGAGCTATTGTTGTTGATAGATGTATTGGCTGACGATTGACTTTGTTTTTTTTCTTTCTTTTTGTTCTCTTTTTCGTGGGACTATAGTCACTGATAGTGATTTTCTTCCAAGTTCACGAGGAATCGTCGGGAATATTTAGTTACTTTGTGAATTATGATTTTGTGTTGTAGTTGTTGTATTTTTATATTGGTAATTGTACTTTTTTTATTGATTTTTGTGTTGTATTAATGTGTTTTCTTTATCGATTTTTATGTTTAAAAAAACAAAAAATCAAAATCAAAGATAAAAGCTAAAGTAAACAAGGCCTAATGTACACGGGCATCTCTTTGCTCCTTTTGCAGTGCTTTCGAAGCCCCTTACATTTATTTCAAGGTCACCCAACAGCCTGTGTTTTTCTTTACATCTTTTAATATTCAAAATGCATCTTAGATAATTTAAAATATGTAAAATTATTTTAAATATTTTCTCTTGTGATAACAACCAATAATCAAGAGCCACCAAATTTTTTTTATTAACTTAAATTTAAGCTAATATGATTGAATAAATTATATAAGTTAGCATGCATCATTATCGTATCAGTTTGATTAATTTGAATGTATGACTGAATAAATTAAAGATAAATTTAAATATTATTTACTTTAAAATTTACTCAAATATCACTAATTTAGTATCAATTTCTAATGTATCTACACTAGGATAAACTTATATATTTAGTTCAACTTCTTGTTTTTGTTTTTGTGTGTTTTCAGTTTTTTTAGATTTTTATGCTGTTTTTTTATTTTTTGTATTTTATTAGTGTTATTTTTTTTATTTTTTTCGATTTCTATAATTAGAAAAAAGAATTAAAAATAAAAATAAAAATAATATCAAACATCTCCTTAGTGTTAAGATTTTTTTTATTTCTATGATTAATGTTAAAGATAGTTTTTTTCCCTATGAATTCTAGCCATGTTTACTTTAATTTTAATTTTTAGTTTTAATTTTTTATTTTTTAAAATACAAAAATCGATAAAAAACACATTAATATATAATAGAAATCAATAAAAAAATATAATAATCAATAAAAAAACATAATAATCACAACAAAAAATTACAATCCAATTAATTACCTTGGTAGACTAATCAAAGTTCACTAATCCAGTAACAAGTATTGGTGTATTAAGGCTTTTCTCAAATTCACTGTAAAGTTTTAAGATCATGATATTTTTACAATCATGATTTTCCACAGAAATCAGAACACAATTCTAAACGTCAAGTTTTCTACATTCTAATTCATGGACAGCTCTGTTTGAGCACAATGTTTCTGATTGGAGCCATAGAAAAGCGAGAGGAAAAAGAAGAAAAAGGTGCAACTTATTCCTCCACTTTGAGGATACAGCTCAACTCATAATTAACTTTAGTTTTGTACTAATAACAGTAAACAATTACGACCCACTAAACACAGTAATTAAGGGTCTTTTAACATTTTCTGAATTTCAAATTGAATGTTGTTATAAATTATACAAATAGTTTTAGATTATAATTCGCAATTAGAATTATAGTCCAAATTTACATTTACAATCAAAACATTACTGTAATTTATTGTAGTTACACTTAAATTAATTAATTAATAATTATTATTATTATAAATTGCTACTGTACTGTAAAATATAATCTGAAATTTAAAAATTTTTGGTGCTTTATCTTCTAATATTAATACACTCTCAAGCGTTTAGCTTGGTCCTGAGGAATAACATACAAGGCGAAGAAACAAAAAGATAAAAAGGAGATAAAAATATACAAAAGAAACTGAGATCCTTTCTAACTTTATCTCTTTAACTAATTAAAGCCAAAAGGTCCAAACCCAACTTGGAAATTTCATCCTTTAATTTAACTGTGAAACAAGTCATAATGCACTTAAATAACAACACAACCGGTGGTTCAATTATTGGAACAAGTTTCACTAGAGCTTCCATTTTAGGTATACTTAAAGTTAATTAGATCAAACCCATCAATTAATTTTAAGTAATTGATTCTTAACTTCGGGTTAACCGAAAAGAACACAACATGTAGGGATAAAATATGAGGAAGCAGAGATACGATACAGCTAAGCCAACCCAGAAGTTTGGATTTCATTAAAGCTACGTCAAGAAGTAGAGCTTGTCCAGATACATAGGCAGAGCATAAAATATTATAAGGATATGGTTGGCGAGATCAGCATCTTTGATACTGTTCTTATATCCGAGAGAGGACCACGAAGAATTATACGTCCATTGTTAGAACAACAGTTGATTACACGACATGACTACAGAAAAAAAAAACAATCATATAGATATAATCCAACCAAATAATAAATGAAGGAAGTAGGTAACCTTAGGACTCAAACAAAAAATCTTTTTTTATTTTCCTATTTAAGATCACAAGATTCAATTGTAGAGTTGATTTATTATTTTGTCTACATATATTTATAGATAATAAAATTTATTACAAGAAGAAACATCAAATTTTATTTTCATTTTAAGCTTTATCTTACCAGACTTCATCTTTATTTATAAATACTTAAAGTTTAAAGGATGACATTAAAATTTGAGTACTTACGATATATATGATTCTTTTAATGTATTATATTTATTATAAATAACAAAATCATTAAATTAATGACTACCTATCATTTTCTTTTTTAAATACTCAGTCATTATTTTGTCTGCATCTATTTATAGATAATAAAATTTAATTTGAGAAAAGAAAACAAATTTTCTTTCCACCTTAAGCCTTATTTTCTTCTCCTTTTTTTCTCGATTTACTTAATTCCAGGATGCTGACATTATTTTATTGAGGAAGTGCCTTTATTTGTACATACTAATAAGTTTATAATTAATATTGATCCTTACTTTTCTTAACATAAAATTTAAGTAAATTTTAACAGGTCAGATTAATAAAATTTTACTTATAATTTAAAGGGTCAGATTAAATCTCATATTTCGTAAAATTTTTGTAATTTTTGTTAGAAAATAATTATGAAACTAGCATATAAATGTGAGAAAAGAGAGAATAAATAATCTTATTGTGGTTAGCCAAATATATTTATATAGACGGAAGATCACTTCCTATGGCAGAGAATATTACAAATTATGTTTGTGATTTCTTTTTTAACACTATTGAACTAGAAACAGTTAAATTATAAATATGTCATTCTCATTTTATTTAAAATAATTTATCATTAAGAGAATATCAATAATAAAATACCCCATAGTCAAAATTTAAAATTTAATAATCTAAAGGACGACTCCTTGTCCTTTTCTCCTTCTTTCCACTTAATCCAAGAAGTTTTCTTGTTTATATCATTTTTTCTAGTGTTTGGTTGGTAGGAAAATTAAGGATGGTGATTTTCCCGTTTACACAACTTTAAGAGGACGGTGATTTTTTTTTCTATTGCTTTTATATTCAGACCGACCAGACGTATAATTTTTAACCAGATACAGCCGATAAGTGACCGACACCCTCGGTCCACCAGAATGAGTCGCAATTTCTACAGAAAACTAAAAAAAAATCAACACCACTAATTCTAAGAAAATTAACTTTGGGTCACGTTTTTCTCTTACCTTGACCCTTTTGAACTATGAAGACGATAGAAGAGATTTCAGAGATCGAATCTTGGCATTTTTAGGCCAACCATAGAGTCTCTCCACCAACCGTATCAATTTCCATTTTTAAAAACAAAACCCTTTGCAAGAGTATAGCTTCCAAGATTTCGAAGTTGCTTCAATTAATGTTTCCCTTTCAAAATAATCATGAAGTTCCGACCCAAATCTCCTCTTATCCCTACCAACAAGATTTTGTTCTTCAAGAGGATCCGATCCCCTCGGGCCACCAAGGAAGCAGCAATCTGACCAGCTTCATGGAAGAAGGTGATCAGCCTCATAATACCACATTACCAACTTCAAATAATGGTGATCAGAGCTTAGTTAATGAAGACAGGAAGGCCATTCGAAAGGAGATTGAACGACAAAGAAGGCAACAAATGTCGACCCTTCATGCAGAACTTCGATCCTTGCTTCCTCTTGCATCCCTCAAGGTTATCACGAACATAGATTTGTCTCAACTCTCTTCCCTTTATTTTTCAGCTAGGTTCGATTATAAGCTTGTGTATGGACAAAGAAAAAAGAAACGATGTTGTTATGTGTAAAAAGTGGAAAAAAAAAAGAAGAAAACCACGAAATTGCATCTCTCAACACTTCTCTGTGTAATTATGGCTTTAGGGTTTTGTTGATGGGGGTTGCAGGGAAAGCGGTCAGCATCTGACCAAATTCATGGGGCGGCGGAATATATAAAGCACCTCAGGAGAAACGTCCAACAACTGAGTTACAAAAGGGATAAGCTCAAATTGATGGCAGTAGCATCAGCTGGTTCGAGTCATTCTAGTACTGAGCATGGACACACTGAGACCTCCGATAACAGTCTGATGAATTGTGTCACCGTCCGGCCTTCCTTGGACGGAGCAGAGATTGGGATACACGGCGGCTCTGTCGATGAAGGGTTTCTTCTGTCACCGGTGTTGGAAGTAGCGTTTGAAGAGGGACTCGATGTTATTAGCTGTTTTTCCACAAGAAAAGAAGGCAAGATGTATTACACAATTCAGTGCCAGGTATAGTAAATATCACCGACCAATTCATTCATTTCTTGAAAAAGGGTTTCATTTTATGAAGATCCCATAAGCATAAATGCAACAAAAAGATTTGATCTTCATTTGATTAATTCATCATCTCTTGCAGAATGCTAATCAGGCTTGCATTGATCTAGATGGCCTGCAACAGAAACTTAATCATTTGATCTTCTCCTTGAGACAACTATGTTGACGATATTCTATGACATCCTAGAAACAATCAAAATGGTGTTATCTTAAATCTATATTTCTTGATCTCTGACTTGTCTGGTAGGAATTTGCAGGTAGGAAGTGTGAAAGTTTTAATGTTTTCCGCGATTTTCGGTTCCATGAAAAGTAAAAAGGATCTTTCAAGTATTAGTGCTCGTAAAGCTCACTGATGTCCATTATAGGTAAAATTGACTAAATTGCTCTCGTATACCTTAAACTATATAGTATTTGATTGCATATGTGAAACAATTTAGATAATTTTACTTGTGATAGCCACTTTAATAGTGCCACATAATTAGGTTTGTAAAAGAAAAACATTCAAATATGATGTTCCGTTTTGTATAGAAGTATTCACATGCATGAGAATATGGATGATTGATATGAATTTGGCTTCGGGGGTTTGATAATTATATGTGTGTTTATGGTTGAGCAATCATGCAAAGTCATTGCATTATAATCTATTTGGTGTTTAATACATATCTGCAAGTATTTCATGTCTACAAGAGAATTTTACTTTAAAGGCACGTATCCTTAGATTTTTCAGATATGCATCAAGAGAGAAACATCCTTAATCCCATATTAATTAGTTTTAAAAAAGGAAGTTTGTTTAGAACTTCGTGATATGTTTTCTTTTTTAAGTGAATTAATTTCATGTGTATTGAGGAAGAAGAATTGCAATGAGGATTCATGTGCTTCTTCACCACATCATTTGTTTCACCACTACTGAATTTAACTACTGTATGGCCTCTTTCCTCTACATATAACATGGAGAGACCTGAGTTACTCGATGATGACAGCTGATGTATCCTTATTCTTTCATATCCATGCAGATATATGCCTTATTATTATTCAGGATGCTTTGTGTATATTTGGCATCTATTAGACGTTTCTAGTTTACAATAAAAAAGATTAAAGATTCTATTAAAAAATTAGAATATTGATATATCAAAATCTTCTCATGTTTGATATGTTTGAATTCGGGTAAGAAAAAAATTTCATAATTAATTTATCAAAAATTTAATTATTTACCCCTGTATAAATAAAGATATCTCGTAAATTTCCCTTCATATTATCTTTTCTCATTAGAGAATATATCGATATTGAGATTTTAGAAATTTTCTTATATTTAAATTGTCCATCTTAAATTCCAAAATAAAATATGTGTAAGGCCTTGTTTTAATTGTGATTGTTGTTAATAACTTTTCTTGTAGTGTTAGTTTGTGTGTCAAAAAAAAAATATAACATGAAAAAATAAGAAGAAATTCATCTTTGTTCCAACTTTAGATCAATTATATATTTTCCTACCTAGTAAGTGAAGACTAGAAACTCCCATCTTTGTTTCTAAATTTCTTTTTGTAAGTTAATATTGTCACTTCAGATGATTTCTAATATCAGGAAATTGTGAATGATGAAAGTGGTCTATAAGGATTATAGGCCATGACTATCAGATGATTGTTTATCAAATTCCGTTTCATAAAATTCAATACCTGAATTATTTAGCACAATATATTTTAAATTATATCATTTGTTTCAGCATTTTTCCCTAAGTACTTGGGCTTACTGTTCATTGCTCTTCTTAATAATATAATATATGTGCTGAAGCTCAGCTTCCGTATCCATTGGGTTCGAAGAAAATAGTATTATTTCTACGCGATATGAACATGAAAACCCAGTTTACTATTTTTTTTTTATATTTATAAACAAGATCAACTGTAATATAAAGATTGACTATGCACGTAATCTTGCTAGAAAGTTTGTGTTATAAGTATGATTTTTATTTTTCCTAAATAGTACTTTTGTTTAAGGAAAAGAAAAAGAAAAACTGATGAGACATTATTAACACAACTGTTAATAACAGGAATTTTATATAATTTAGGTGTTAGCAATTGACTGCTCATTCTCAATTGTAAATAATTCATGAACATTTAAATCTTAGATAAGAAGACATTATTATTTCTCATCTTTAAGAATGGAAATCGATTGGACCATACTTGGATTCCTTAAGGCGTGAACCCGATGGAATATGAATAAACGAACTTAAAAATGCACACTCGTTCGAATTTTGATCGTACTAAAAAAATCTAAATTTATTATTTATATGTTCTGGTTAGATTTGATATGAACCCTTTTGTTATCTCCACTCATCTCGTCATTTAGCAAAATTAAAACGTTAAACGAGACGCATTCTAAACCTAATCATCAATATTGTAAAAATCGGATCTAACATCAAATCGAAAAAGAGGTTAAAGGTTTAGAGGTTCAATCGATATAAAATTGGTATTGAACCAGTATAAAATAATAAGATATATAAATTATTAATCTATTTTTTTGTTAATCTTTTACTAAATTATAATATTAAAATATATTTTATTAAAATATTTTATTAAAATATTTATTATTTTAAATAAAAAATAAAAAATAAAAAAATAAATAATGTCATATAAGAATTTAAAAAAAGTAAAAAAAAGGTTAGAAGAGTAGAGTTGAACTAAAAAATTTAAAAAAAAAGTGAAGAGGAGTAAGTTGGGCTGGATTGAGTTGAAACGGGTCAGATCACAGGTTAAACCGGGTCGAATCGGTTAAATTAACCGGTTAAACCGATTAAATCGACCTGTTAAACCGGTTAAATTGACCGATCGAATCTTTAACCCTACAGTTTTTAAAACTGACGGTTTTTAAAAATAATCGAATTAATAAATCAATCGGTTCAAATTAACCCGATCACACCGACCGATTCGATCCGATTTTTAAAACCATGGTTCCACCTATTATGCCAGCTATTGAGAGATGCTGCTGCAGCCTTCCAAGCTCAACTTCGTAGTCCCCTCTGAATTCAAATTACCGAAGAAGAAACAGATGTTCTCAGCCCGTTTTCCCTTTTGGAATTAGGAAAATCAACATAGATGACATATTCTATTAAAGTCACTTAGTCTCTTTAAATGGATCAGCTTGAAGAAAATATTAAATAATTAATGAGAAACATTCCTCTATTAATTTTTTTTATTTTATTATATTTCACATATTTATTAATATAAGACTCTACATAATGATTATGACATGATATATTTATAACAACTTAAATTTAATAATATATTTTAAAAAAATATATAATAAAAATTTTCATTAATGTTGGTATTGTTATTAATGAATTATTTAATAAAGTTATTTTAACATCAAAATTTAAATATTTTTTAAAAATGTTAAGAGCTAATTCGTACATGCACATGGGAGAGAAACCGATCCATACCCGTCAACCGACAAGTGGAGGTTTCAATATCAAACTCCTATAATAGGATAACCCAACGAATTAATCGTGGTTTAGCATCAGGCTTGTTTATCATATACTTCAATGTTGAATGGTCCGTGTAAACTATCACCTTTGAAAGAATCAAATAGGATCGAAATTTGTCAATTGCAAACACCATAGTTGACATCTCCTTCTCAGTAGTAGTGTAATTCCTTTGAGTATCATTTAACGTGCGAATGGCATAATAGATTGGATGGAAAAGCTTTCCATGCCTTTGTCTAAGTGCTGCACCAACTGCAAAGTCACTCACATCACACAACTGAAAGGAAGAGACCAATCTGGTGATACCAAAATAGGTGCACTCGTAAGTTACTCCTTTAACATTTGAAAAGAATGCATGCATTGATCATTAAAGTTAAAAATTTCATCCTTGGTCAGAAGCTCAGTACGGGGTTTAGCTATCTTGAAAAAATCCTTAATGAATCTTCTATAAAACCCAACATGTCTAAGAAAACTTCGAATGCTCTATCTGAATTTGGAGGGGTAGTTGAGCAATAACTTCTACTTCTGCTGGATCTACTTCAATTACCTTACTTGAAATCTTATGCCCCAGTACTATGCATTCTTGTACCATAAAATGACATTTCTCTCAATTCAAAACTAGATTGATTTCTTCACATCTCTTTAGTACCTTGTTAAGATTTTCCAAACATGCATCAAAGGATGTACCAAATACAGAAAAATCATCCATGAATACTTCAATGCATGACTC
>JAOXYD010000006.1:20273466-20289420 GCA_028565735.1 Pinacopodium congolense
ACAAGTAGTTGGAAGGGAGACGTAGCCTATCTTTGGGGTAGGTGAACTTCCTTAAAAATTGCCTTGTGTCCTTCTCTTAACTCTCTTATTATATTTATTTTGTCATTGGCATTGACATTCCATATTAGGTTGAATATTGGTTTAGTGATTGCATTTAGTTTTCAAATTGAATTAGGTTGTTAGTTTTGAGTTTGCAAAAAGTTTTTTAATACCCAATTCACCCCCCTCTTGGGTGCCATAGGACTTACAATATACAATCTCATGCATAACCAAATCAACTTGAATCTATACAACTCCAATTCATTTCATACAACCTAAAACTTAATCATACAGGTCATAACATCATAATTATAGCAAAATATTAATCATACCAATTTATTAATCCATGCATCATTTATTCAATTCATTCAACGTATATACTCATGCAATACCTTACATGCATTTAACCAAACATCAAGAGGATTTTCACACACATCAAACACAAACAATACCTCTTGATTATGCATCCTATAAGCAAATACTAAATATGGATGCATATGCATGATTGAGCCCTTTCAATACTATGGTAAGACAAAGATAAGACTTACAAAGCAACTTAAACAAAAACATATAAAATTATATTCTTAAACTAGATATTCAATCTTCAATCCTCAAGTTCATCTCCAATGCTTCTTTTATCATCAAGATGGTGTTCAGCTTTATATTTCTTTAACAAAAACTCTCAAATATTCTCTTCAACTCTAAAGCTCCATAACCATGCATTTCAAGTCTTCATCATATACTTCAAAACTTATTTTCTTTAAACTTATCTATAACAAATTCCACAAATACATTAGTTGAAAACACTTTGTCATCATCAAAGCAAAGGTAGAGCCAACACTTGGTTCAAAAATCTCCACCTTTTTTATGATGAAAAAATCATGTGATATTAGATACATATGACAATCAAATTATACAAATAAAAATCAAACAAAAAAAAAAACACCATCATACATAAATGAAAGTTTACTTCCCCTTTCTAATATCACATATGTCATTCTCTCCATTTTTGTTATAATTAAAAAGTAAACATCCAATTACAAAAAGGTACAACACTTGAATATCAATATGGAAAAAAAAAATCATGCATCAACTTTCAAGTATACTTCCCTTTAGTAATATACAAAAAGACAAATTGAAAATACCATGTCATTCATATTTAAAGAAGGGATAAAACAATTGAAATCATTTCCAAATTTCAATAATCATCAAAATAGATACCAATTGTTTTTAAAAAGAGATGGTTAGACACAGCTTATATACTTGATACTAAACTTGTTGAAAATGTAATTCATCTATACCAATCGTTAAAAAAATATGATACCAAAAATTAAATTGCAAAACTTGACATCAAATATTATATTCACTGTCAATAGAAACCAATTTTAAAAACAAGAAACCACTTGTTAATAACATCATCAATTACCAATTATTGGAAAACTAATTTGGGGTCACCAATTGTAAGGAAAAACAAGGCAAATTGATAATTAATACTAATTAGCAAGACAAGAATCACAATATCAATTGTTAATATAACTTAAAACAACTAAGCAGCAATAACACAACAAATATCACTTATCATTACCAAAACAGATACTCCCTTTTAAGACATAATTGAAAACATACGTCACAATATCATACAAGATAAAAAAAAATTCAAAGTACCAATTAAATTGCTTTAGAAAATTCCAAGGTTACTTCAAACAACTCAACTTTCATCACAAAATTATCAAGAATTCTACTAACTCCCCCAAGTTAATTAAACTTTTGCAACAAGTTCAAAACTTTTCAATTGCATAATTTCAAAGATTTCAAAATTTAAAACCCCCCCTTAATTCATTCAATCTCAATTTTCAATAAATTAAACTTTCACTGAAATACATAAGATGCATGAGAAGGGTTATAACATATTAAATAATTGAACCACAAATGCACTCATGCTTGACTTTTAAAAAGCTCATAGAAGAAATAATAAAAAATATACTTTTGACACTCGATTACGCAACTTAATTGAAGTTTCATGCTCCCCCTAAATATAAGCATATTTCTTTAAAACTAAGACTTCAAAAAATGTCATAATATTTCAAACACCCATTTCAAAAACTTAAACGCCATTAATTTCATCATCTCTTGTAAAATTTCATGCATTTTAACTCTTTATGCTATCAAACTCTCTATAGTTGAAAATCATGCATTTGCAAAGACTTTAATGACATGCTCAAAATATCATTATGAGATTTTTTAAAGTCAAATGTCATGAAATGAATTATTAAGAACATGCTCTAGGAGATCTTTAACATTAAAATACATTATGTCCAATTTTAAAAATTTTAACATATTACGAAGCTTTCAAAACTTTTAATAAATCATAGCATGGAAGCAATTTAAACTTTTGAAAATTATTTTGGTAAATAAAGGAATCCTTTATTGATAAGAATGAATTTTATTATATTTTTGTGTTCAAATTCATATAATCTCATTCCTATTATTTGTCAAAAATACTTAATTTGTGTTATATATTACTTAATAAATAGATTACTTATTTTGGATGAATTATAGGGCAAAAGTTGAAAATTATTTCAATTATGAAAAAAAAGAAAAAAAAAAGCAAGCAAAAACAAGCTTAAACGTGTGAGAAAAGGAGTGTGAAAGGCTTGTGAAATGAAAGCTTTCCAACCTTAAAAAAACAAGCATCTAGAGCCAACAAACATTAATGCTTTAAAAGCTTAAACGTTTATGCAAGAGAAAATGAATGTCATGAGCGTCAAGAAATGTTTTAGGAGGCAAGCCATTCATTTGGTGAGTGGATGACAAGTTTCATATTCTAATAAGACAATAAAAGCTTTAAAGCTTGTATGCATGAGAAAATGAAAGTCAAGAGTGTCAAGAAATATTTTAAGTGGCAAGCCATTCATTTTTTGAAAGGATGACAAGTGTCATCTTCTTATAAGATAACAAAATATTTAAAGCTTTAAAGTCAAGAGCATCAAGAAAAATTTTAGGAGGCAAGTCATTTCTTTGGTGAGTGGATAACAAGTGTCATCTTCTTATAAGAAAAAAAAGCTTTAAACCTTTAAGCTTTAAGCTTTCTAGGAGAAAGAATTAAAGCTTTCCAATTCACCAAAATGGCAGCATCAAATGATTAAGGAGTGAGCTTTCAAGGTGAATGACACGTGTCTACTAATTGAATGCAAAATGTAAGCTTAAGAAAGCTTTCTAGATGAGACTTATTATTTTTAGTGTTTTCTTGGTGCATGAATATTGTATTGAATCTTGTGGTTTTTATTATTTTCCATCTTTATTACTTTCTTTTTCCAACCATTTAGTTGCGTTCTTTCATTATGTTTATTGTTAGTTTATTATTTGATTTAGTTATTTTTGTGATGTTAGCTTAGTTTGTGTTTTGGTTAGAAGCTATTGATGGGATTTTGGCTTAATAATTATGAGAATTGACTTGGAATCAATTGAGCTTTGTGATTTAGGTTAGGACTGAATTGGAATTCTAATTAAAAGACATGAATTAAGGATTAATTCTTATGATTGGCCATCCTAGGTATAATTTCTAGTTCAATTGCTAGGAATGAACTTGTGATACGTAATATTCCTAATTATTTTTATAATTAGTAATAGGCTAATTGGTTTTGTCAATTAACTTAATCAACTTAGCCTAAGATTCCAGTTCTCTAGGTTATATATTCTGAGCTTGTGTAATGATGGCTTAGGATAGTTATTACCTAGTGTGTTATTGCTGTCACATCGTTAAATCTAGAGAGATTATTTTAGGTTATCATATAGTTAGGGGTAAGTTTTCTATCATATAAGACTTATCTAAAATTGGCGGAACATAAGGTTTTAGAGCTTATTTAGACCTATAGGCTAGCATTTTAGACCAATCACAATTCATCTATTTTAATGATCAATTATAAGTTAAAATCCTTGATATATCTTCTATCCAGCTTTCTTTTATTATCGTCTATTTGTTTCTTTTAAGTGTTTTTGTTTATTTATTTTGTGTTCATTAAAGGTCTTTGTGTTTAGTTTTGATGTCTTCGTGTCCAAGAGTTTTTTTTATTTTTATTTTTTTTTCTTTAGGCAACCTTAGAAATAGTTTTAGCACACCTTAGCTCTCTGTGGAATCGACCTTAACTTGCCTTAGCTATGTAGTTAGGATTAGTTAGGTATTTTATTATTTGATGAGCAGACGACAATGTTTGATATTTTATTCTTTTGGTAAACAAAGAAATCATTTAACACTTTTATAAAACTTCTAAACTCCCCCTTAATGAAGGCAATTGCTAAAAAAAAATGCAAGTTATAGTTTAAAAAAAATAAGAGGGATCAAAAAGTCACAATTTATCGAAAATATGCTAAACATCCAAAAAGCATTCAAAATAAACATTTGTCAAGTAATAAACTTCATTTTAACTAACCATGCAAAAATTAATCATATAAGAACATCATTTAGAAGGCTCTTCAACCAATTAACACAAACTCAATGAAATAAAGAAGGTTTTAAATATTATTCATTCAATCTTAATCATGGTTCCTAATGAAAAAACATGTCAAGAGTTAGAAAATTTCAATTAAACAAATCAAAGGCATCAAACATTAAAGATGGACAATTATATATGAAAATTATACCTAAGAAAGAATCTAAGAGTATTGATAAATTTTGAACATCTTAATAAATAACTATCATTAAAGGCATCATTCAAGATTAAAGGGGAAGCACTCAAATATTGAAAGAGAAGGGAGGTGGTGGCTTGAAAAAAGAAAAAAGAAAGTAGCGATAAAATGAAAGCATTAAAACCTAAATTATCGGTCGATAGAACTACCATTGTCTCTAGATCGACCTTAGGTCGATTGCTATTCGATTGACTGAACTTGCACACTAACGCATATCCAAAACATAAAAAATTTAATCATGAGAAACTCAATCAATTTTTCGATTATTTAATAATTAAGCATGTATTCCAAACCATTAAGTAATGATCTATTCATTTTAAGTTCAATGCGTATCTCTTTTTTATTCTAAGCACCATATTCATCTCTTAAATTTTTTACTTTTCTTGTTTCAATAATGTTGGAGATTTTTCTTGTTATCTCATCTTCTTGGAGATACCCTTTAAAACCTACAAAAAAAATTTAACGAACCTTTGGTACCCATATCATCTTAGGCCATCGATTTTTAGTTCATACCTATTATAACCATTCAAAAACATTTCATGAGACACATTTAATGGAATATGATGAGTATGATAGAAATTTATATAAGCATGAGGAGAATATGAAGTAGAAGATCTATATGCATTATTTTGATGGTGTGCATTAACAAAGTAATTATGTTAATTTTTTGACACTTGCACATTATGCATGATGATTATTATGATGAGATCTAGATTATGAAGGCCTAGAAATAGTTTTAATGGTTGGCCTAAGTTCTTCTTCCTCTAAGTTCTTTCCTTTAACAAATTTAGTCATACTAGAAGAAGGCCTATTATCACTATCATAAGTTAAACCATGTTTATCATTTGCATCCTTTTGACCACTCAACATGTTTTTTAATTTCTCATTCCCTTTAATGAATTTAGAAAGTGAATCCTTAAGGGAACCTATCTATTTTGTTAATGATGCATTTTATTTTCTTATGTCAAACTCACTACCATCAACATTCATTAATTCTAATTTATTCTTTAAAATGTTATTCTCTTCTATCAATTTTTGGATTTCACATTTAGTTGCATTCTTTGATTCTACTTCTTTTCTAAACACTTTCATTTTCTAATCTATATTCATTAAGTAATTTTGAGGTTTCATTATACTTATCATACCATATTTTCCTTCTTTGTTAAGGATTCTATATATTCTAATAATTCTTTATAAGTGTATTCATCACTTGTATCATCATTATGATGAGATCTAGAGTAAGAAGGTGTATCATTATCACAAAGTGTTATGGAAGTAAGTACCTCGTCATCTATAAAACATAAGAAAGCTACTTCTTCATGCTTGCTTTCCTCTTCATCATATTTCTTAAGCACTTTAACATCTTGATGCAATTTTGTTAAACACTTTAACACTTATGAAAGATAACAAAATATCCATAACTTTATAATTAATTGAAATAATCTTACTTTCAACATCATATATTTTTAATGCTTATTGGAATGTTAAACTTTCTAGGGGCTTTTAAGGTATATAAGGATCATTTTCTATGATTTTCCAAAAATTTTCTCCTAGGTTTAAAAAATGATTTTTCATTCCAATTTCCCAATTTCTAAAATTACTTCCATTAAATCAAGGAGGTGCACCTAAACTAAGTGTCATAATCTTGACTCACTAATTCATTATAATTAAACCAATGTGAGATATAGGCTCTAATACCAATTGTTAGCTCTATATGACACCTAAAAAGGGGGGTGAATTAAGAAATAAAATTTTCTTCTAAATAAATAACCTAAATATTTCACTAATTTAATTAAATTCAGAAGCTAAAAGACAATTCTAATTAATTGAGTTGAGTAATAATAGTAAATAAAATAAGTGTATAACTGTAAAAGAGTAGGGAAGGAGGACACACTATGATTTATTTTAATTCAGAGCTATTTATTTGCTCCTACGTCTAGTTTCCAATACCACTATTGAAAGTTTTTCATTAATGAAAAAAATGACAACATTAATAATACAATCCTTTTTCAAGGCTCATAGATAGCCTTTCACTCTCCCTTTCAAGGCTATGGAATAACCTATCACTCCCTTTTCTAAGGCTAAAAGGTAACCTAATAAACTCTCTTCTTATTAAGGCATAACCTCCCAAACTATCTTCTTATCAAGGCACAAGAATAATCCTTACAAAAATTTACTGTTAATTTACCAATCCTACACAAACACTTTCATAAAAATGTCACTCTCTTAACTTTACCAAAGTGTTTAGAGGCTCACACTATTATAAGAATTAATGCACAACTTCACCAAATACATAAAACACTTTAAAAATACACGAAACACTTGTATATGATCTTTAAACACTTCTCCTTATGTAAAATCACATATAAAAAATATATTTATACTCATTTCAAGGCCTTATAGTCATCACCCGACGATCATATCCATTAATTTATTTTATCATTCAAAACTAGCTGTTGTCCAATGTTCATATACTAACTAGTAGCATTCGATAGACTGATATAACCATTCAGTCAAGCATTATCTGTTCGGTCGATTGATCTCATCATTTGATTTAACATCCATTCATCATTTATTCAATTTATTCAACACATATACTTATACAATACCTTAAATGCATTTAACCAAACATCAAGAGGATTTTCACACATATCAAACATAAATAACACCTCTTGATTATGAATCCTATATGCAAATATTATGTATGGAATAATATGCATGATTGAGCCCTTTAAATAATATGGTAAGGCAAAGAAAAGACTTACAAAGAAACTTATGTAAAAACTGATAAAATTCTACTCTTGAACTTGATATTCTATCTTCAATCTTCAAGTTCAACTCCAGTGCTTCTCTTATCATCAAGATGGTCTTTAACTTCATATTTCTTTAACACAAACTCTCAAATATACTCTTCACTTATCAGGCTCCACAACCATGCATTTCAAGTCTTCACCATATACTTCAAGACTTATTTTCTTCAAACTTATCTATAACAAACTCCATAAATACATTAGTATAAAACACTTTTTCATCATTAAAACAAAGGTGGAACCAACCCTTGATTCAACAGACCTAATTTAAAACAAGTTTGAAAGCTTAATTTAAAAGCTTTTTTCAATTGTTACATTGATTCAAGTGTTAATGAAAAACATTGTGAAAACATTATAAGCATATGAAATGCATGAGTGAAAAAAATTAAGCACTAAAACCACAATTCAAAACTTATATGAAAATTTAATGTAAATACGTCATGCAGATATGAGATGCAAAAGTCATCATTTTCCAAACATTAATTAGGATTAAGAAGACTTGCAAATTAAAACCTTCACAACCTCCTTCTTTATAACCTCTTGCATATTTGGATTAAACCTTCTTTTCCTTTCTCTTACTTTCTTCCATCTATCTTTAAGATATATTCTATTAATCACCTTATTGGAGCTAATCTTTCTAATATCTAAAATTTTCCAAACCATAGCCTTCATCCTCTTCTTGATGGTCGCTACCACTCTTTCTTCTTACTCCAAGTTAAGTTGATTGGATATAATGATGGGTAGGGTGTGGTCTTTACCTAAGAAAGTGTATCTAAGGTGAGAAGGTAAGGGTTTCAATTCTAGCATAGGAGGCTTCATTATGAAAGGTGGTGTGGGAGCTTTAGTTCTTTCCAAAAATTTTTGCTTAATCTCCTCACACACTCTTCTACCCTTACACTTCTAAAACTCCCTTAACTTGTGCTTCCACATCCTTCACATATTCATCCACACATCAATTTTCATACATGCATTACCCTCTATTGGATAAACTCCACTTTCTAATCTCCAATTCTTAACATAAACTTCCCCTTGTGAACATCCACTATTGCCATACACCTCCCCAAAATCAAAGGATAATTCCTAGCCTCTTTAAATCTAACAAAATAAAAATCATCTGAAACAATAAATTTTTCCACTTTTATTAAGACATCTTCTACCACTCAATATTGTCTTTTTTTTGTATTGATCCAGCAATTATAGGAGAATGGAGGTTGGTTTCACATCTCCTAGACCCCAATTTCCTGAAAATAGATAAAGGCATCAAGTTAATGCATGCTCTTAAATCACACAAACATTTAGAAAAATCCAAGACATCAACATCACAAAGTATAATGAAACTACTTGGATCTTATAGCTTGGAAAGCATATGGCTAGTGATGGTTAAGTTTTTAACTCTTCATCAAGGCCACCGTTTAGTTTTCTTCCCAAGTGCATTTATGAGTCAAGATAACATTCAGGTACTTAACATACTTGGGTATGCTCTCTAACACTTCCATAAATGAAAATTTGATTTGGAGTTTCTTAAACTTCTCCAAGAACTTAGAGACTTATGCATCCACTTGATGTTGCTTAAGTCTTTGTATATATGGTATCTTGGGTTAGTATGGTGGTAGAGCGATGTAGGGCTTCTCCTATTTTGTCTCCTCTTCCTTCTCTTCCACTTTCCCTTTACCTTTCTCCTTCTCTTGGCTCTCTTGTTTTGCTTCTTCACCTTTCTCACTTGGCTTCTCCAACTGGTTGCCACTCTTTAATGTGATAGTCTTTAATTGTTCTCTTGGATTAGCCTGGGTGTTGCTTTAGAAGACTCCCACACTTCTATATGACAAAGTATTGGCAAATTGACCCACTTAAACTTCCTAATTGTGGATGGATGATGCAAGATTCTCCACTATTTGGTCAAATTTCACCTTCATCCTCTTTTGACTTTCCTCTTGGCTTGTAAACATCTTCTTTTAACTTTCTTAACTAGAAAACTTGGAACCCAAGATGTCCATTAATAGAAAAAGATGTACATAACTCACATCTAAGTTGTGTATCTTTATTAATAGAAAAATATGTACCTTGTAAGTTGCTTAACTGCTTAGATAAGGCTAAAATTTGTGCTTGCGTGGCTTAGAGGATTGTTATTGAATCAATGGGAACCACCCTATTTACTCTTTAAAACTTTGCTTACCTCTTTCATTTGACCATAGACAACTATTGTTCACAATTCTTCTAAGAAATCATGGGCTACATCAATGGTCTTCCCCATTAATGATCCTTTAGCCACCGTATCAATTGTACCTCTTATACTCTGGTTCACCCCATTGTAAGAGGTTGGCAAGAGAAATTCCCTTGGAACTTTAAGGTGTTGACAACTCCTTTGCAACTCCTTAAATCACTCCAATACCTTATATAATGACTCCCCATCATTTTTTTGGAAGTTTTTTTATCTTGTTGATGATTCTTATTGTCTTTGTTAATGGGAAGGTCCTTTATATGGCCTCATGCAAGTTCCCCATACATGGTACAACAAAATAGACTTCTACTTCCTAGAAAATGGGTTTGAATGAAGTAAAAATGAGTCAACTCTCCATGTGAAGAAGCAAGTCAATGTTATTTTCAGCAACAATGCATCACCTTGAAGCTGTAAAAACAATCCTCCATTATGTGGTTGAGGCTGTTGATTATGGGATTTGGTACTCAAAAGTATCAAATTTCAAATTAATTGGGTATACTAACAGTGATTAGGCAGGTTCTTTGGAAGATTAGAAGAGCACTTTCAGTTATGTTTTTTCTCTTGATGCAGGTGCTATTTCATGGAGTTCTAAAAAATAAGAAATTGTGGCTTTGTCATCATCTGAGGCTGAATATGTCGCTACAGTTGGATTAGTCTATTAAGCTATTTGGCTTAGAAGATTGTTAGCTAATTTTGGTCAAGATGAACTAGATGCAAGTCAAATATATTGTGACAACAAGGCAACGATTGCGATAACTAAAAATTCGACTTTTCAAAATAGAATCAAACATAATTATATTCGTTACCACTTCTTTCGAAACTTAGTTGCTGAAAAACAATTGAATTGAAGCATTGTGGCACAAATGAACAAATTACCAATATACTTACTAAGTCTTTACTATCCACCAAGCATGATAAGTTTATATTACTTATGGGAATCAAAAACTTTGAAGCAAAGGAGAGTGTTGATTAAGTGATTTAAGATTACGATCTGATTGTTTCCTAATTTTAAGAGCAACGAGTCTAATTATGTTATTATTTAAGTATGTTTTTTTATTCTATTAAAATGTAAGGAAGAACACTTTCGCGTATTTCCTTATGTTGCTTGTTTTTATATAGTCAGTTGATTTAAATGCCTATATAATTGAGTTAAGTCTTCTTTTGTATTTGTGCACTTTTAACATTAATAAAAGACTTGCTTTTATTTTTGTCTTTACCTTTAACAACTACATAGTCTGCAGATCATAAACATTTATAGTATGTAGACCATAAAATAATATATGTTATTAAAATAATAAAAATAATAACATAAAATAATATATTATTATTTTATAACTTACGTATGATCTATAGGTTGAGTTTTTTTTCTCCATATATGTATATATGTATGGCGATATCCACTTGCAAGTACATTTGTACAACTCGAAATACAATTATACGTTGTCGTCGCTAGACATTATACACAAGCATGCATGTCCCTGACTTCCAAGATCTCTACATGCAAGCACAAGAAAGCCTCATTATTGCAAGGAAAAATGGAATCACAGAAGAAAAAAAAGACTTGGAATCGCCCAATCTAGGAGAGGGAATTGCAAGGTTGGAGTGTGTAGCAATAGATATATATACATATACGAATCATTGCAGACGGGAAGGAAAAATAACGAGGCACCAGACATTGAGACATGCAATACCAAAAGATATCGGAGAAGTCAAATCAATTTCACCATAAATTAGAGTCAGTTTTACTATACTACAATATAATGTTACAACATACTTTTTTTATATATAACTTGTGGTTATTTTTTGAGTGAGCATTAGTCTAAATAATAAAGTTTAAGGTGCTTTATTAATGTATTCAACTAAGAATTAAAAAATTCTTCTCGAATCATTATTTTTTAGAAATATTATTAATTTATATAAATTTTCAATTTTATAATAACTCGTAGTTATGATACCTTCCCAAAAAAAAAAAGTCATTTTATTACACTAATATAATGTAGTGTTTACATTTTTATATAACTTGTAATTGTTATTTGAAAATGTATTAAATTCTAATAATTCGTAAATTATAAAATAAGGGTTTGATTAGTATTACTATTAGTTTTAGTTTTAATTTAATTTTTATATATTTATATATTTTTGTGTATTTTTTAATTTTTATACTATTTTTTAATTTTTATATTATATTAATGTGTTGTTTTTAAATTTTAAATTTTTATGTTTAGAAAAATATAAAATTAAAAAAACAGAAGTCATGTGCCGAACATCTCCTAAAATATTTAAAATTTTGAGATATTAAGCTGTGCTGGGAGCAATATAGTGATAAATAAGAAATATTCATCAAAACGATCAATTTTTTTTGTTTACAAAAGTCCTTTTAAAGTTCATCAAATCCTTATCCAAAGCACTAACCAATAAACAAAGAAAAAAAAGGGAAAGAGTGAAGCAAATAAATGATAACAAAACACCAAAGACAAGAAAAAGAGTCGATGGAGCAGAGAGTCATCGATTCGATCGGTCCACATCTAACCACTCTGCAATCCAAATAAGCTGCTCTTATTCACACATATACTCAGAAGTCTCCACTTAGCCATCGGCTTCACTTTTTCCGGCAAAGTTACAATCTTTTTTCCTTTCTTCCAAACGCCAAAAAGAAAAGAGAGCAGAAAACATTAACCAACCTTTACATTGAATGCTTCAAAGAAACTAATGTTAGTAATTCTTTTAGAGCCGCGTTTCAGTTTCTCAGACTGATCAGTGCAATCATGACGCTCTCTAATCATATACCATCGTACTCTTACTGTTACTTGTCAAAATCACACATCATGTGATAATGTGTAGTTATATTAGGTGGGTTTAATTAGTTTTTATTTTTAATTTTAATTATAATATATAATTTTTATTTAATATTTAAAATTTTAAAATTTTAAAAATTAAAAAAACTCAATAGAATAAGTTCTTAAATGACTATATTATCAAAAAAAAAAAAAGTGATTAATGAATCGAAGTGTCTTATTCATGGCAGTTCTAAGATCTTGTAATTCTTTTCGTTGATATTTGCTTTTAGTCATGCTTCCATGAGCGGCTAAACAGACCTTTTTAAGAGAATCACCAAAGATGGAGACTTTCCTTTCATATTTGCTTTTAGTCATGTTTCCATGAGCAGCTAATCAGATCCTTTTAAGAAAGTCACCAAAGATGGAGTCTTTCATCTTGAACTGAGCTAGTTCAACAAGAATGGTGGTTCTTCTTCTCGTTGTTGGTCTGGTCTAAATGTCCTTTTGAGACTCTCTCACTTCGCTCTCTCTAGCCGAGTACTTCTGGTCCCATTTGAAATGGGAGACAACAAAGGAGAAACAACTAGGAAACAACCACAACAAGAAGTTTCATCCTCTCCAAACGACCCTGTTGAAGAATCAACTGAAACAAGATCGCACCACCATCAACAACCATCTTCGGCTGTTGTCACCGGAGCTCCATTCATCTCTGCTCCTCTTTATGTCCCTGTTGGTGCAACTTCTTCTCCTTTTGAGCAACAATTTGAGATTAGTGTGAACCCGAAGAGGCCTAGATACAGTGCTACTACTCAATGGAAGCTATTACCTTCTCCATCCCAACAACAGCAACAAAAGCAAGCCCCAGTGGCTACTGCTATGATCACAAGCGAGTCGAGCCCCTCACCAACTACAAACCCACGAGCACAACAACCTCAGACCGCAGGTTCTTCTTCAGATACAGCTTCATCTCCTTCACATTCCGCTCTTCCTTCACACTCTGGAGCCTCTGGACAAGCCACGAGCAAACCAGAGAGTGAACACCTTCACCAGATTAGAAAAGGGAAATATGTTAGCCCAGTTTGGAAACCGAACGAGATGTTGTGGCTAGCCAGGGCTTGGAGGATCCAGTATCAAGGTGGGCCTGATGGGTCTGCAGATTCATCTTCTAGAACTGAGAATCCAGAATCTGCTCAAATCACTGTCTCAACAAGAGGCAAGACAAGAGCTGACAAAGATAGAGAGGTTGCAGAATTCTTAAACAGGCATGGTGTGAATAGAGATGCCAAAACTGCAGGTACTAAGTGGGACAACATGTTGGGTGAATTTCGGAAAGTTTATGAATGGGAGAGAGGTGCGGAGAGAGAGCACGCTGGGAAGAGTTATTTTAGACTTTCACCTTATGAGAGAAAGTTGCATAGATTGCCTGCTTCATTCGATGAGGAAGTTTTTGAAGAGTTGTCCCAATTCATGGGAGCTCGCATGAGAACCCCTCAGAGCAGAGGGGTTTCAACCATTGCTGGTGTTGGTGATGATAATAGAACTTCTTTTACTGGTGCAAGAACTTTGCCTCCACCACCTCTGTTCAAAGAAGACGATCTCTCCCATCCAGGCATGTACTCAGCTACTCCTAATCAGTAATAAAGTTCGATTGATTTCTACTTCATCTTCCTACTGCCATTTAAAGATTGCGACTTTATTATTTCTTGCAGGAAGAACAAAGCAATTTGTGATAGCAAGTGGAGGAGAAACTTACTTCCATGGTACAAGAGGTAGTTTGCTAGGGTATGAAGCGTTAATGGACGTTGCAGCTGGTACGTCTTCAACGTCTAAAGAGCTTCGTAGAATAGGTAAGATAAGGATGACATGGGAGGAATCAGTGAGTTTGTGGGGTGAAGAAGGAGAAAATCATAAAGGAAGAGTGAGGCTTCAAGGCTCAAGCTTTCTGAACGCAGATGAGCTTACTTTTTTCGATGATTCCATGGTAGCTTGTACCATGGAAGCATTTGAAGATGGACCCCTTAAAGGTTTTTCAGTTGACAAGTTCGTATCTGGTCAACAAGTCAAAGTCTTTGGGAGGAGAAAGTCTTCAGTATCAGCTGTTGTTCCTGCTGCTACTTCTTCTGGTACTGTTTTCTCAGGTTTTTAATGTCTATCTTGAAACATCACCATTGAAATCTACATCTCACAGTTTTCTATTTATAGTAGGTTTCATTGAAAGAGGTCAACTTCCATTAACAGAATCATCAATAAGATGTAAGTCTTAGTTGTTCATTGTTCTATCAATTCCGATTCCTCCTACATTAGTACTTCAACTCAAATTTTGCACTTTCCAATACATGTGAGCAATTAGCAAGTTCGCATTTTTTCCCTTCATTTAGAAGAAGTTACGATGGGACCATACCTTGTATTGTTTCTAACAGCAATTCCAGCTTCTTGGGAACTTCAAGACCCATCGGAGTATTACCTAGGATGTCTGCGAATGCCACCTTCTACGCTTCCAAGCTTGTTTGAGCTCTCATGGTATGTACAAGAGCCACCACCAGAAGAACTCCGTTTCCCACTTCGCAAAGATGTTTACAAGGACTTGCCCCAAGGCAAAGAACTCTTCTTTACCACATCAAGTGAGCATTTTGATTGTAGAAGTATCACTTTTGATATCGTAAGTTCAATTATCCGAGTGACCCCATGTATCACCGGTGCTACAGCGTCTTCTAGAGACTCTTTTATAGGTCTTTGGGATGATTGCATTAATAGGGTTGTCTCCAATTTCTGCCCAACGGAACTGGTTATCATTAGAAAATCTTCTTCTTCAACAGCCGATTCATTGCAAGATCAATGGCCAAATGTCACCGGTTTCGTTAAAAACTTTTGCTTGTGGAGAGGAGAGGAAACTGATCAACATAGGGAAGGTCAGCTTGATCCTTCATCTTCTTTAGTGGAAAAGCTGCTATGGACTTATATGGATCTTCCTTACATCCTAGGCTACTATGCTGTGGGGTACTTAGTAACTTTTTGTGCATTAGGTCGATCACAAGATCGAATTATCCGTACGGACCTATATTCTTTGGATTTGTCCTCCCCAGTCGAGAGGCTAAAAGCTCTAGTCCCATGCTATAGAATCGCTGGCTTATTGCCACTGCTTGCAGAACGGTGCTTGAACGTCAGCAATACTGGCATTTACAAACTATTAGCGTACAGTGATTTTGAAAGATTAGATACAGGCAATGGGAACACCATTGAAATGACACCAAACACAGCAACAAGATTCTTCTCCAGCAAAAGAAAATGGGTTGCAGTGAAAGAGATACACGATATCCTAGACCACAGAATCCCACATGCAGAATTCATATTCCAGGCGGTTGAGAAAGATTTGGGACTTGTTTTCAAGCCCAGAGGTGTGAAGTTCAAGCCTTTGAATTGCGAG
>JAOXYD010000006.1:20295399-20315186 GCA_028565735.1 Pinacopodium congolense
CATAACATATTAAACTGTGGATACAAAAAGGTATCAAACTGTGGACACCGATGGTGTCAATCTGTAGCAGCTGCACTGTAACCCTATAGGCATGCCTATCTATCCATAACTAAGACAATAGAGTAGGCACCATAACATTTCCTTTAACTATTTACAAATTTCATAATTCATATATCAATAAATCATATGAAATATATTTCAAGTCATAATATATATATATATATGTGCATTCATACATGCGGGTCATTAGGAGGGTGTCAAAGTGACACTTTTGATAATCCTATTACTAGTCAAAGCACAAATCAAGAAGTAAAATTACAAAAAGAAAACATAATATTTCAAAATAGATAAACCTTTATCTTATATCCCTATTCAGCAAGCAACTATAAAGACTAAGTTACGAAAACTCAAACAACAAGTACAAAATTTAGAACAGGTAGCCTTACAAATTAAATCTCAATTAAGAGAATGAATCAAGACTATTTTTATTGTCAACAATTCATCCAAAATATTAATAAAAAACAAAAAATATTAAACCAATTAGAATTACATTTAAAAACTTATCACTGGTATAATAAATATCTTTCATAGTTTAAGTACAGACAAACAAAGCAATATTATCAAATTACTAACTCTTTAATTCACTATTTAAGCACCTGTTATCCATGCCTACAAAAAATGCTCAAGCTTATCATAGAAAATAAAGTAAAGAGATATAAATAAGAAATACAGTATGACAACATAAATAATTGATATATGAATGAATATTTGCATTTGTATTGATCATTTGTATCATTGAAAGTTAAATATCAATTTTCAAGTTTGACAGTGAATTTAAGGTACATGAAATAAATATATTGAAGCATGTTTGTATTATTTATTTGATTATTTATATCATCTTTATTTATATTTGTACGATGTTCATGAATGTATGTGCTTGGCGAATGACTGTTGTGAGTGGTCAATCAAACTCAATATTTCCCCACTAGGCTTTCAAGATTAGCACGGGTGTTAATATGCGTAGGTCCAAATCATATGAGTGAGGTACAGGGAACATCTGCAGGGACCAAGGCCACCTGGTAGAACAAAAAGTATTTTTGGAATGCGTTTTTAGTTACATATGATTATAGATGTAATGGTTAAAGGAACTTGTATGTTTTCTTTTGGGTTACCATGTAAATGAATAAAAAAAAATGTTTTACTAATATTAAATGATAATGTTAAGTATCGAGGAGTTTTGTAATGTAATTATATGTTGGTTGTCTTATGTGTGGATAGTTGTAGGTTCCGTATAGGGGGTATTACGTTTTGTGGTATCAGAGCCCGGTTTTCAATAAGAGTATAGTGATATGTGATAGAGTTTGGTCTTGTGTTGGCTTAATTCAGATGTCCCTATTTTCCTATAGATAGTATAGATGGAAAGGTCTCGTGATACTTTAAATACTAAACAACTGTCAAGCAATTCGCTCTATGAGCATACAAGCAATTTGCTTAAAAGTGAGCATTTAAGTAATTCGCTCGAAAGTGAGCATTTAAGAAACTCGCTCACAACTGATGAACATTTAAGCAATTCACAATTTTCAAGTATTCAGCTTCCTTCGAAGCATACTACTAAGTATAAACTTTGTAAATATATTAATAGCACTTTTAACTCTATAGAATTAAAATATCCAATCCATGAAAAAGAGACTTTAGAATTTTTGAAAACTCTTCGAAAATGGAAAGTAGATTTATTACCTATACATTTTGAAGTACAAACAGATTCTCAATACTTATGTGGATTTTCTAGATATAATATACGAAGCAACTATAATCAAGGTTGTCTCATCAGATGGCAATTAGAATTACATCAATATAACTATACCATTAAATATATTAAGTCTATTAACAATTTTCTTGCAGATACCCTTACTAGCTAATGGAAGCAAGTATGAAAACAATTCAAGAATTAAAAGAAAAAGTATCTCGCAGACAAGCTGAAATTCAGCAAACACAAAAGTAACTCTCAACATGGCAAAAAGAAGTAAGTCAGCTTGAACAAGCAATTGCTATACTTGAAACTCACTATTCCAAAACACCAGAATCCTCAAAACCTATACCTGAGACCAAGCAAACTCTCACTCTAATTTCTATTTCAGATTTAGTATCTACAAATCCAGGCCTTACACCTATACATAATCTACTATACTTATACCCGAACCTGAAAAACACTATATTATCTTTACTGGTCCAAATCAAGGCATTTATTCTCAATGGGCTCAAGTAGCTCAATATATTTCTGGACAACTAGTTACTTATAAGAGTTATAAAACCAAAGCAGAACCAGAACTCTCAAGCCCAAGTATTTAGAAGCACTCACACAGCCCAGTGTATCATCTACTCTTAGATCATTTGGCAAAAAAAACAAGTAAATATGGATCGAATCAACTCAATTCCCACCAAAGCATTTGAACAAGAGCTCATTAATATCTCACAAGAAGTATTCATGGAGTGTTTCCAAACCGTTAACAACTGGACAGATGAACTCTGTGAATAGTAATTCTATCCCGTAAACAGGGGCAAACTAGGCCCTAAGGTAATTATCCTTCCTGAAGCAGATCCATTAACAACTCACCCTTTATTTGAAATAGGTCTCATTGATACTATCTATTTCACCAGCACTGGTATCTTTCGATATTTTCTAGTAGCCTTTACCTCCATAATTAAAGGTTATCAATCTTGCTTCGCAAAAAAATCGTGAAATATTTCTCAAAATGTTTAACAATTATCCCTTCTTCAATGATCAAGGGACTCTCATTACTCCTCGATTCGCTTTTATCCAGATGGGTATTAGCAATGGCAATAATCTAGCTCTAGACAAAGCACCAACCTATGATGTTACTCCCCAATTACTTACCTCTTTTAATATCAATAACCTTGAAAGAGTATTCCATACCATCCAAAAGCTCACAAAAGGATCTCTTTATCGCATTACATATCGTGGTTTTAATATTCTTAAAATCACTACCTTCCATGATCCTATTCCTGATCATACATTACTCCTCAAACATCAATTTGAACAACCCTTAATTAAACTTGACGGCATTTGTGCCAATCTTACTGTTGAAATCAAGCATGCCATATGTCATCATCTTAGAGCAGATCCTCCACACAGGTGTCAATATTGCAGTGGCCCGGATGAAAGTACACCACCATTTTTGCTTCAATCTCCTACATCAAATGATATGGAGCCTGTTGTAGAGGACGACATGACCTAAAGTCGCTCGTTTCATCTAACGACAGATCTTCGTGGCCGACAGGTCTAAAGCATCCCGTGCTTTCCGCACTTGTACAGTTCAATTATTATACGTTTTATTTGCTTTTGGTGTAAAAGTAAGATGCCCTGGCTTTTCAAGACAAATCTTACTATGTGTGCCTTTTGCTTTTTCCTGTTTCTCGATAATGGTTCTGTCCTTTTAGATTCCATTACTCAACTATAAATGTATCCTCGAGGGGAGGGAAAGGATATGGAGTTTTCTCCTCTTCTTCTTCTTCTCTCTCACTAAATAAAATTTTCGTGTTCTCTCTATTTTCTCTATCTTCTCTATAAAGCATTCAAGTATATACTAATATATTAAACTCATTAAGCAACCAGCTAAAGGAGGACTTGATCCCACATAAAAGCCACGATGGCATCGGAGAAGGGAAACACCAAGTCAACATTCCCCAAAGCAGGTATTGAGTTTATATATAAGTATATATATTTGATTATGCTCGCTTATACTCTGATCTTAAGCATGTGCTTTACTAATCATCAACTCTTTTATAAACCAAGCATGGTTATATTCTTTCTTTAAACATGTCTGAATATCAGCATCATTATACTTATAACTGTATCTGTCATAAATGTATTTATTATTCTAAATGTGTTATCTGCGATTCAATATTTCATGACATTCACTCATTACTAATTAAGTTAGATTTATCAATTAATCAGATTCAACTTCTATACAACGCTTATCTCTCAGATTTATATAATAACAAAACACACCTTTTATACTCATTTCAAATACGAATTAGTTCTTTTCTTTTATCTCAAGAACAAAAAAAACAAATCCTTATTTCTTTTCATAAATTTACAGAACATTACCACGACCATATTCCTACCTCAACTTAAATGGCTATTTGTAGCGAATGCCTCAAATTAGTCAACCAAGTAGACCATCTCGAAGATTTAGTCAGAGAATACAACGGAACAGAAACTTATTTCCGGAATCAGTTTTATCTTGAACACAATAGATCTTTAAACCCCAGTCAAACAGAACTAGAAGCTAAAGCTAATTTAGCAAAGGCCTCTAAAACATTCTTCGGAAAATTACTCACTGAAGTAAAATGGAATCTCCAATATCATTCTAGATATGAGCATTCTATTCATCATCCTATTGTAAAAGTAGCTCTTATGAATTTTCAATATTCTCCTTTGTAATTACATGACAAATCATTATTGCCTTATCTGTATTCAGTTTAACAATTTCTATCAAAAAAATCTGTTCTTGTGTTAAATCTCTCTATCATTGTTTTTTACAATTAAATCTTCAAATCCAAGAAATCGAGCATTCTCAAAATAATCCATTATTTTTATCTTTAGTAAATCAAATCCAACATATTGAAAATCTTTTAAATCAAATTACTGATGAAATAAACATTTTAAGACATGATTCCACTATGCATTATTTCACCCATTTATAACATGTTAGCAAGAAAAGTTTTAAGAACAAAGCTCAAGCATTTAAAAAATAATTGTAAGTATTGGAAAAGACAAATCTTTCGATTTCAAGTAATTTTACAAACCCATCAATTACAAGAATTTTATCTTATTCCTCATTAACAACATTTTATTCAACAACGAATAAATACTTTAGCAATTCAAGTAACTCAAATAACTGAAAGAATTAGACTTTATTCCTCTCAATTAGCCAATTTAGTAGCATGACTGATGCAAAACATCATATAAATCGAAGTATTTATCATTTAGAAATGATAGAATTTTCAAATATACAAGATAGGCAAATATGCATACATGAGTTACAAGACAGTATTAATGAATATTATGAATTAGAGACAAAATTAGAAGAACCTAGAGCATTCCAAAAAGAAATTCTTTTATGTCAATATATAATCAATGCAATTCGAGCAATGGACATTTTTTATCCTTCATCTGCTCCTCCTCCAACATCTCTCAATTCTCTTGATTAAATGGAAGCATCGTCTTCAACTCCTATTCAATCAGAAACTACCTGTATCGAATGTAAATCACATTTTTATCAACTCTCAATTATCAAACATTGTCAACATAATCTTTACTATAAGATTTCTATGTATCAAAAATTTATAAATCAAGCTGAATCTAATCAAAAAGCATTTGTAACAAAATATTTCAAACTATGACTTACTGAAGCTAAAAATATGATTCAATCTTATGATCAAGATATTCTTACATCAAAACAAAAATTTCATCACCATTTTCATAACTCTCATCGAATTTTTCCAGCTCCTATAGATGAACTATTTCTTAACAAATAAATGTCAACTCCCTTGGATATATTAGAATTAGACAATCTCCAAGTAAAAGAAAAAATAGGGTTTTTTTTCATTTAGACACAATTATCTCTCATGACAAACTTGAAAATATAGCAAAAGCACAATTAGATCTCAAAGACGGACATGATATAAAAATACCTTCAAAACTCAAAACATTATTTGATAGACAAAACCTCATTTATTACAGAAAAATTCTATCTGAAACTCCTATTCAAATAAAACAATGTCAAGGAAGCTTTCACATTAATCTTATAGATGAAAATCAAATCTCTAAGCATTTGCAAAGTATCAAAAAAGAACATAGACAAAAAATCAATTATATACATTTATCAACCATCCAAATCTTAATACAATCAACTTATCAAGAAGGAATAGACTCTCCTATTTGATTAGCAATCCTAGATGAAAGAATGACAAATCCAAATAACCAAGTCATGGCAATAATGAATTCAAATCCATAGACAGCATTTATCTAAATTCATTATTCAGCAATATAGTAAAAATAGGAACCTACAATACCCCTCAAATAACTGAAATTCCTGCTATACATCAACCACTCTCTATAATCTAGCCTAGAAAATCTTTTGATAATCCTAGTACTAGTCAAAGCACAAATCAAGAAGTAAAATTACAAAAAACATACTCTTTCAAAATAGATAAACCTTTATCTTATGTCCCTATTCAGCAAGCAACTACAAAGACTGAGTTACGAAAACTCAAACAACAAGTACAAAATTTAGAACAGGTAGCCTTACAAATTAAATCTCAATTAGGAGAATGAATCAAGACTGTTTTTATTGTCAAAAATTCATCCAAAATATTAATAAATAATAATAAATATTAAACCAATTAGAATTACATTTAAAAACTTATCACTAGCATAATAAATATCTTTCATATTTTAAGTACAGACAAACAAAACAATATTATCAAATTACTAACTCTTTAATTCACTATTTAAATCAACAATATCAGAACCATCAAAATAACTCACATTCCACATAAAAAATGGCCAGCCAAAGAAATATTACTTTAACATTATGGGAGCTTACTCAATGTGATTTTCTTTTTCTATATATATTAGTTTTCCATCATAAAAATAAGAGATTTTTGAAGAAAATGCAGTTTACACTCATGCTTTTGATAATAGCAAAACATATTGATACTAATGAGTTTACATTTGATGTTATTAGCAGTTTTATTATAATGGAATTTGGCAATATATGAAAAATGAAGTTCAATGGAATGGAAAATAAGTAAAGGCACAAATTGAATGGCTTGAGTAATTAAAGGATGAACAAGATGAGCAAAATGGAGGAATATTCAATTTAAGAGAATTTTAAGGAAATTTAAGTAAAGAACTAAGAATAAGGAGGCATTAAGTACTTCAAGTTGTGGTAAATCATTATAATCTTTCTTATAATGTTATCTTAGCCATTTCATTAAATTAGGGGTTTAATCATTATATGATAATTTATATTTTAACGATAATTCATAAATCTTTTATAATTAAGAGGAAATTTGTGTTAAATTTTAAAGAAAATATCTTAATCTTTAAACACACTTTTGGGAAACTTTTAAATGATTAAAACTTAAATTTTTATGAAAGAGGTGTGTTTTATCTTTGAAAAAGACTTGGAGTTAAAGTTTTTGAATTATTTTATGTTTGGATTTAGTTAGCCAGATTGATAGGGATATATTTTATAGTATTTATATACGTGTTTCAATGTCATTTCATCCCTATTTTGTATATAAATACTATGAAATTTCATCCCTATGGAGTTCAATGTCATTATGTGAGGAGCCTACATACTAAATTTCATGGAAATTGAAGCTATATAGAAAGGGTTAGAGCTTAAAAGACGAAAGGGGCAGAAGTTGTCAAATTTTGGGATAAAAACAGAAATTGTAAAATTATTTTGTTTTTATAATTCATGTGGGAAATTTTGATGAAATTTCTCCCGCATCATCTCCAAAACCCTAGCAGCCCTCCAAGACATATATAAGGGCATAAAAAGCATGAGAGAGGAAGCCCCTACATTTTTCTAAGCTCTCCATTCGTTTTAAAGTCGTCTTCTGCTTTAGTTTAGGATTTTGTTTTGTTTTGTTTTTCCATGTTTTAGCTTAGTTTAAGTATTTTTCTTGTTTCTACTTCATTTATTTCTTGTTTTTGACCTTAGATACTTACTTGTCTTGATGTTTTTCCTATTGTTTATGCATTTATTTTCTGTTATTCCCTATTTTCGTTGTGTTTGGTTTATTTTTATATGGAATCTTGGTTTTTAATTAATATAAGTTTTGTTTCTTTTATTTTCCAATGTATTCTCATTATTTGGGTTATTATTTATGTGTTATTGTTGATTTTTCTATATTTTCAGTTTGTGTTTTGTTTTATTTTCATGATGTTAGGCTAGTTGTGTTGTAGGTTGGAAGATATTGATGGATCTTAGGTTTAATAATTATGATAATTTAATTTAATTTAATTTAATTTATTGGGTTTTATGATTTAGATTATTGAATTGGAATTCCATATAAATTTCATGAATTAATTATTAAGGCTTAGGATTAGCTTCCTTAAGTATGATTCTTAGTTCAATTGCTAGGTGGTGGCTTGTGATACATAATTGTCCGTAGCTAATACTACAAGAAGCAATAGGTTGATTGGGTTAGTAGGTAAACTTAATTAATTAATCTAGGATCCCATTCCTCTAAGTTACAAAATTTGAGCTTCTGATATTGTCGCTTAGGTTATTCATTCCCTAGTTTGTTAATACTGTCACATCGTTAAATCTAGAAAGCTTATTCTAGGTTGCCTCGTAGTTAGGGGTAGGTTTTCTATCGTATAAGATCTATCTAGATTTGGAGGAACTGAGGGTTTGAAAGTTTATTCGAACCTATAGGCTAGAATCTTAGACCAGCCACATCTTATCTATTTTGAATATCAATTATAAGTCTAGAATCTCGGATTTATCTTCCACCTAACTTTTTGTATTTATTATTTTTTTATTGTTTATTTGTTTCGATTTCATTAATTGTCTTTAGTGTTTAGTTTTAATATCATTGCATCCAAGGTTTACGTGTTTTTCTTTTTATGAACCAATAGAATAGATTTAGCATATCCTAACTCCTTGTTGGATAAATCTTACTCACCCTAGCTACTTAGTTAGGTAGGTTAGGTAAATTTATTATTTAGTAGTCTGCGACAGACTTATCACTTGTAAGACTGACACTTGGGGTCTTAAAAATACTCCATTATTTTACTTGATTGATAGGTGCACTTGCCTACGCATTAGTTAATTTCAAAGTAAAAATTGTTTGAAAACTTAAGTCACCTAATAAATAACAAGAATTTTTTGACGTCATTACCAGGGATAGAGTTATAATATTAGGAAAAATTAGTGTCAACTACTCTAGGAATTTTATATATTGTTTTCCAAAATGTTCTAAATTTTTGTTTATTTATTTGTTGATTTCAATTTTAAGTGTTTTTATTGCCTTTTGTTAACTCATTTGTGTTATTTGCTTTATTAAGTAGTATTTTCTTTGTTTCATTATTTTCCTTTAGTTTGTATGCATTCTCAAGGTCAAAATCCCAAGCAATTAGACTTTGATCTGTAGCTTGAGCATATATTGCATAGGAAAAAGAAAGGATCTTGAGCTACCACATTTGATCCTTTAGAACTAGGAACATCTAGTGACACTGAATCTGGATCTGTAGAAATGGATCCTTAGGAACGTGTAGTTATCCAACCTCAAGAAGAATCTAAAGAACTAACCATGATGGACTTAACAATGAGAAACTGAGATAGACCTAAACTAAGATAGACCTGTAGGTAGCATTATTCAACCCAGAGTTAATGCCAACAATTTTGAAATCCATCGTAGCATCATTTATATGGTTAGATATTCACAATTTGGTTGTTCAGCTTTAGAAGATCCTAGTAAGCATTTGCAAACTTTCCTTGATGCTTATGATTTTTTTAAAAGCAACGGGGGGTTTTGGAAGATGCAATAAAGCTTAGGCTTTTCCCCTTTTTCTCATAGAGATAAAGCTATAGGGACATGTATTATGTCTTAATATTTGAGATTGACCCTATTATTGTAACCTCTATTATTTACTAATTCAATTTTTGCTTTTTCAAAAAGAAAAGAATTTATTATACCAAAATTTAATATATGATCTCCATTAATTAATATTTTCATAATTTTATGCTTAAAAGTATACAAAAAAATTCAACTATAGAAATACAACTTGATTAATCATTAATTCACACAATTCATATTAATCATGAAATACACAAAATCACATAAAAAGAATACATCCTAATTACCCCCTTACCTTATCTCCAAAATCAATTGAATCTTGAAATCAAGTCTAAACTACTAACTCCCTCTTATCACTATGACATAAATATAAAAAAAAAGTATTATCAAGCTCTATTTAAACTAAATGAACTAAATAATTAATCCCTATTTGTTTTACTCATTTTATTTCTACCAATATCCTATGACCTACTCTTTTTGTCTATTTTGTTTTTTCCTTCTTCTCTACACTTACTCACTCTCATTTTTATCTAACATCATCTTCACCTAGAAAAATCTCTAGTGACACTTAATCTCCATTGATTAATAATGCCCAATAATAACATTATTAAAAAAAACTATGCAAACTTGGAGCTCTAAATCTAAATTCAAGAAAATCAATCAACAAAATAGTAAGAGCATGAAGTCACTAGTAAGATCTACCAACATTAAGACAAATAATATTTTTCTCTCCAATTGTCTATAACTAATACAATTACCTTAGAATCAACTCGCTAGCAAGGAAATAGAGACCATGAGAAGGGGAAAACATAACATGAGAGGAAAATAAATAATGATAAAGGATGAAATTACGGACAACAATAATTGCAAGATATGCTGGATGCTACCTCACCGTTGCTATACTTGTCAATTCCATTAAGGTTATTAGCTTCCATTGATAATGGCAATTCCTAGTGAACAACAAATAGAATAAAGAGAGAAAATTTTTAATGGTTGAAATTTTTAGAAAAAAAGATGGTATGGTGGCTGAGAATTGAAAATGAAAAGATGAATACTTTTGCGTAGAGGGAAGGAAAGATTAAGCAAATGAGATATTGCTTTCAGTGAAAGTTAAAAGGGTTAAGGCTCAATGGAAACAAATGGATATTGACCAAAAATCACAGAGAAAGAATAAGAAAGGGGTAGCTATAATCATTCAAGAGAATTCTAGAAAAATATCCTCATTTCCCTTTTTAAAATTTATTTTAAACTGGGTTGAGCTTAAGAATGGCTTAATAGTGGGCTAATTTTTAGGGTGTTACAATAATGGTGCAATCTATAAGCATACCTACTGAGAGCCAATGAGCAACTAGAGGATCCAATGACTCCTAGGCCTACCTATACTGAGGAGGATAGTGAGGAGACTTCTACTGAGACACCCATTGAGCCTACACTTCAAACCCTATATCCTACGTAGCCAGTGCTTGTACCTCCATATCCTTTGAGGCGCCCACTAATGCCCTTCTTAAGATACTTCAAAGGTTGAAGAATAGATTGATGATATGTAGAGCAGACTCATCAAATATGGGAGTATTTGAGATCTAGGGATTTTAGACCTAATAATTAGGTTAGACATTTATGTTGATTATACATTGTCTAATTTTGCTCATTTATGTTATATTTTTTGTTTTTATTCTAGATATTTTGCATTTTTTATAATTATTAATAATATTAGAGCTTTATTATTTTGTCCTCTTATCACTTTATTTTTCTTTTGCTTTTTTAGTTAGTTGAAATAACCCTCTCCATTTTCAACTGAAAAGTATACAACTTAATAAATTTAAGGGGTATTCTTGTTTTAATATCTCTCATTATGTGTTTATTTTGATTTTTTCAAAAAATGGAGATAATGTTTAAGTGTGGGGGAGGGAACTAGGAAAAAAATTGTTGTGGCATTTGATATTATTGCAAATCTAATGGTAATGTGTTTGATATGTCATGAAAAGTTTTGCCAAAATAGTTACATAAATCTTAAATAATGGGCTTTTATTTGGTTAATATAGCTAGCATAGTTAGGATTGATTAATTTATGATTGATTATTAATCTTTTTTACTTTGGAATGAATTATTATGCATAGTTATTGAATTTTTTATGAAACTTCATATGGATTTTTATGTAATTTTGGACAAGGGTGTTTAAATTAAAAAATTTTGGTAAAATCTAAAATTATAAAAAAAATGTTTGAATTTGGTTAAATTGAGTTAAAATTAATTAAAATTGTAAAAGTGTATGAAAAAGGGTAAGATGGAACCATTAATCGCCTATTTCAAGGGTTGTTATAGTCTCTAGAGGCGTGAACTAGTATGAGTTTTAAGATCAAATTAGACTAATCATTCCCAAAACTAACATAAACCCTAGAAAAATCATGCATAACATCTTTTACAGGGTTTTGCAAAAGTTTGGAAGAGATTTTAGCAGGTCTAAGCTTAGGTTTTTTTATAGTTTTCTTTCTATTTTATGTAATAGAGACTCAAGAGTGCCTTCCAAGGTTCTAGAGAGCAGATCAAAGGATTGGAGCAGATATTACTGTTGGAATAATTAATTTCAAGTGTATTCTTGACCTTTAATTTCGATTAAACCTTAACTTTTACTGTTTTTATCAATAAATATATGTTTCATGATACAGTCTTCATGTTTATTAATTAACATGAGTAGCTAAATTGTGAAATATGTAAGGATAGGTGAGTAGATGAATTAATTAAGTTATAAGTATAAAATTATGTGTTAATCTTTGTTTACTTGAGTTTTTAATCACCTATAATATAATGGCCATCTAGAATGGATTCTAAAATGCCTATTGCAGGGTCATTATTTGCTATGGTGGCAACTACATCCTCTTTAATAACTTTAAGAGGTGTATATAGTGTGGGGTCATTCATAGAGGATAATTTAGGGTATTTCTCATAAAAAAAATGGATCCACTATCTTTAACTTACTTTCCTGTATTGACTTTATGAACATCCTCCCGTCATTATCATTTTGAAGAAGTCTCATTCCATCTTCAAAGGATAAATGAATTCACATACTTTTCCATATCCTAAACACGTTACATTAATCATGAACTCATTTAATGTAATCTCATCCATCGATGTGTAAAAATTGTCCCTTTCTCCACCTTCATATTACTTATGTGGTGTCAACTTGTGTTTTCTGCCATAATAGCCCTCAAAACTAATTTTAGATTCGAAAATATGAATCATTTTTCCAATAAATACCTATAAAAATAGGAGGAAAAACATCAAATATTAGAATTTTTAATTAAAACATCCTTTTGTTAATAGTTATAATAGGTTTAAGAATAAAAATTTTAGTTAATAATTAGTATGAGCATTATGTTCAGCAATGTTACTCAAAAGTTGACAAGTAGTTATCAGTATTTTATTTGAATGTAAACATTAACATAAACTTCAATTCAACTTGGCTTCAAGATTTCTTCAAAAATCTTAATTTCACAATTAATTAGTTAGTTCAATTAAAATAAACTTGGAAGTTTCCCCTATACTACCACCAATTTCATAAGAAAATATATTAATCTATACTTCACAAAACTTATGTGTAAATTTTTTTATATTTCATATTCTTTGTTTGGAATCTTTTAAAATTTTAATATACAATTTTAAAAAAAATTTTGACAATGTCAAAATGACTCACCATTAAACTTAAGTAACTACTGTTCCCTTGCATTTTCTCCTCTATTAACAATAGAAAATATCTTGTAAAACTCTCCCTTCACCTAAATTTTTCTGACAAAAATTAGTCACATCTTCTTCTCTCACACATGTATATTCTCCTCCTTTTCTTGATTCTACATTTTCCTTTTTTACAAATTTCTTTAGAATTAAACAATGTAATTTTTTATCCTCCACCTGTAGGCTAAACAACATTATCTTAATTTAACTATCCCAGTAGTAGAGACAATGTTGTCTCTCCTACAAATTTCTACATCCATAGCAAACAACATTGTCTATTATGCTTTTAGTCTTATAGCATACAATGACATTAGATGGCAACGTGGAGAATTTTCCTTCCCCTATATCTTAGTTGACAACTGTTAGTGCTAGGCAAAAGATGTCTAATAGCAAATGACATCATCTACTACACGCCTATGACTCTAACCTACCCAAACAATGTCAACACGGTCTTATTGTTTTTGACATAGCATGACTCTTGTCACATCAGCTTCTTTATTAGTGATTAGGATAGAAGTTAATGGTAAGGGGTTCAAGTGATAGGTTTTTAGAAATATAGGAGGGAATTTGATAATTACACAAATTTAGGAACTGAAGTTAATGATGGTTAATTTACTTAAATTGAAAATTACAAAACCACGGTCCATGAGTTTAATACCATAAACACTCTCACTTTCACATGTTTTTTAAGACATATTCTAACACACGAGCATATGAACCAACTATCTAATGTTCATAGTCCATAAGGTCTCCATTAATTCATGCTTTATAAAAAGATAGAAGTTTTGTCAAAAGTCAACTAAAAGTCAACCATCAACGGTACCCTGCCAAGATCACGTTAATGGATTAACAGGGTTCCATTAATAGACGGTAGGGTGTCATTAATGAACGTACAACAGCCATTTTTGACCTAAATCTTCAACATTTGCGGCTTTTCTTCTTCCTCCACTTATAGAGTTGTTCAACATTGGCTGCTTTTTTCCATTTAAAATAGAATTGTTAGGTTACTCTTGGCCTATAGAAATCAAGATTTGAATTGTATTGATAATTGTTGCTGAATTGGATTGGTTTAGGACTTAATTGTGCATTGAACATTCCATATTGAATTTGTTGCATGTGAGCCCTTATCTTGTGTTGATTTTGATTAAGGGTGTCATAAGCTATATAAGCTTGGTTTGAAACTCAAGAGAGTTTGGTTTAAGGGCTATCCTTGTAAGACATAAATCATAGAATTTGGTGTGGTTGAAAAGCTCCTCTTTGCCATAAAAAGATTGTTGTGACGGGTTACTCTTCACCCATTTAAGTAAGATTGTTAAAGGTTCCTCTTAACTTTAGAATTCAAGATTGTTGTATAGGTTTCTCTTGACCTTAGAAAAAGATTGGATTGGGTTCCTCTTGACCCTTGGAATCAAGATTGTAAAGGTTCCTCTTGACCTTGAACAAAATTGTGTAAAGATTCCTTTTGGCCTTGAATCAAGATTGTTATAAAGGTTCCTCTTGACCTTTAACAAAGATTGTTGTTAGTGAATATCCAACAAGTAGTTGGAGAGAGGACGTAGTCTATCTTTGGGGTAGACGAACCTCTATAAATCTTAGTGTTCTTCTCTTCCCTTAGCTCTTTTATATTTATGCATTTGTGTTTACTTTATTATTGCTTGACATTGACTTAAAGTTTGTCTTTCATATTTTTTGAATTTTGGTTTAAAGATTGTATATTGCTTAAATTGGCCTAAGGTGTTTAAAGTGTTTTATTTCCGCAAGAATTTTTAAACACCCAATTCACCCCAATCTTGAGTGCCATAGGGCTAACACACTTGTTATGTGGTTTGTTGTAATCCATCTTATTTTGGTTATAATAGCCATTGTGGATCTTGAACTACATTAATTTGATGTAACGACTACTTTTTTAAGTGAGAATTAAAAGAAGACATCTCTATGAAATAACCTGTAGCTTTCATTAAAACAGGTCAAGATCATAAAATATGTCAGTTATCAAAATCAATTTATGGTTTGAAATAGTCTTCAAGGAAGTGGTATATTTAATTCCATAATGTAATCATTTTGTATGATTTTAACATGATTAATAAGGACTATTTTATGTATATTAAGAGATTCAAAGATAAATTTGTGATTTTACCTTTGTATGTGGATGACATTTAGATTGCTTATAATGATTGTGCATTTTTAAACAAATTAAAGATTGATTATCAACTGAATTTAAGGTAAAATATTTGGGAGAAGTAACACATATTTTTTGAGTTAAAATTTCAAAAGATTATTATCGCTTTCTCAATCAACATATATTCGAAAGATCCTTGAACATTTTCGTATGTCAAGTTGCAAATCGATTGATAATTTTATTGCTAAATACAAAGGCCTTGGTAAGAAGTTTTGCCCATCAAATCCAGAAGAAAGGGAACAAATGAAGAAAGTTTCTTATTCTATAGTTACAAGTCTTATATATTCCATAGTGTATACAACACTAGATATTTGTTACACTATTGGAATGGTGAATAGATATTAATCAAACCTAGAATAAGCACATTAGAAAGTAGTAAAGAGAATAATGAAGTATCTAAAAGGTTATACTAATTATGCATTGTGATACTAAGGCAACAACATAAACATATAAGTTGTGTAGGTATAGTTAGCGAGGAGATCAAAATGAACAAAAGTTTATCTTAAGATTTATTTTCTTACTTAACCATTGTGTAATATTATGGAAAAGTAAGAAACAACCATGCATTGCATTATCCATAATTGAAGCTAAAGTTAGCGTTTCTAGTTGCATTATAAGAAGTTATATAAATTAGATGATTCTTGATTACTTTGGGAATAACTAAGAGTAATAATGAGTTAGAGACAATCAGTTGTGATAGTTAAGTAGCAATTACTTATGTTAAAGATCCCAAATATCATTGTAAAACTAAACACATAGATACCAAGTATAATTATGTGAAAGAAATAATTGCACGTGAAGAAGTAAACATAAAATATATATCTATACGAGATATGGTAGATAACCCAATGACAAAGCTAATTTATTGATATTCATATATTATGCATTTAAAATGATTGAGTTTACGCAGATATTGAAATGTAATTACTAAACATTTTCACATGTGTGTTATTTCACTATATTGTCATGTTTAACTAGATAATGAATTTTAACATAATTTGTTATGTGTTATTGTTCTAGTAATATATTTATTTTATATGAATTTATTTCTCATATAAGTTAAAAGAGCATTTCAAATAGGTAAGAGATTGGTCCTCTCACACAAGTAATCACTTTTAGTATTTGTAATTACTAGAGATGAGGAAAGTTTAAGATTTAGATTATAATTAAAAGCAAAACTTAAACCATAAATATCTTCCTAGATAAAAGAGATGGAAGGAGATTGGTTTCGAGTGATCAAATGGTCACTATATATGTCTTGAGTTACTAAGTATTTATTCTAAAAGATAAATATGAGAATAGATAAGTGAACTCAATTCATATGTTATATATTTGATTTAACATCTATGTAATATTAGATAAATAAAAGAGATACATATTATGAAATCAAATGAGTTAATATCTTAAAACATAACTCATATCATGTGTGTTGCAGTGACCATAAAAGGAATAATGTAAGTAATAAGATCTCAGTTTATATAGTGTGAGACTTTGGGGGTTAAAAGGAAACTCATCATATACCCTCATAACTCTTGTCTAATTTATGAGAATTGAATTTAATATTTGCTTCTTTAGATTGGTACCAAAAGATCATGTAATATATGATTCTACAGAACAATTTTAGGAAAGAAAATTAAATTGAATTCAAAAGAGAATTGAAAATAAAGAAAGGTCATTTTTTGATTGATGACTAATATAAAAAGTATTTAAAGATGGTTATTGTCTCTTAGTAAAAATTTGAATACAATATTGATATGAAAAAATAAATGAAATCGAAGAAGAGTAAAAATAAGAAATATAACCTAGGTATAACATACTAAATTTAATCAAAGGACCAGTTCATTAATCGAGATGTCATATATTCCACCCATCATAGGATTAGAAAACTAAAAGTCATGTCTCTTCAAATAGAATTGAAAAGAACTATTATTTTGAATTTTATATAAAAGGTTCAAAATTTAAAAAAAAGTGATAAGATTATCATATGGAAACGAACGATTTGAAAAAGAAATCCTACAACATCAAAGATTCTCTCATATATGGAAATTTCAAGATAATTTGTACAATATTATCTTTGTTAAATCACAAGTATAAGAATTGTCTTGCAATTTGCATTATGCTTGATTATTTAAAATTTCCAACATGATTCATGTTACATGAAGAAAAAGTATTTTATTTTCTTAACAAAAGGTCAATGTAACATAATTTATGTATATGTTTGTGGGTATTTGAAATTATAAAACATATAAGCTATTGAGAATCCACCTTAGTCCTTTAGCTCCTTGTTTATATTAACATGTCAAGAGGTTCCAAAGTTTCAACTATTCACATCTCATGAGTCAGTACCATAGTCATTACTAGTTAAGAATATAGATTTCTCTGTTTAGCTAACCTAAATGTGCATGGGAAAAACTCTGCTTGGTTAATATTGGTATGACTAAGAAAAAAAAATAGTTTTCATATTTAGCCTTCATCTTAAAGGAAAATGAGCTATCATTTATATCTTTTCCTACCCTTATAAGAAAAAAAATGTAATAAAGATAATTGAAGGGATATATTAAGAAGGGTTTAATAGGATTTGTAATAGTTCATGCTATAAAACCATAAGTATTTTATACAATTCCTTAGCTTGTTAAACTAATAGAATTGCTTTTTTAATAACAATTAAAGGCTACAAATAAGGATGGTTAACTTTGTTTTAGATTTCCTTTCTTTGTAACAAATAATAATAGAAAAAGAAGCTTATTAAATTACCAAGTGGTTAGATGGGGGATTGGAAAATAAAAGGGTTTATTACATCTTTTGTTTATGGACATGATTCAAGTAACTAGCAACAATATCCCCATCTCTTCACAGGTCTGATACTAAATGCAATAATTTTAAGCATCCTTTCCTTTGTAAGTTCTAGTGCCCATATAAGTGTAAAGTATGTGATGTAGATAAGCTTGGCATACACTTTATGGATTAGGAATGTTATAAGTTCAAATGAAACTATAAGTATATGTATTTTTAGAAACTAAATGGCTACTTAGTACGATGCCATTGTTCTTTGAACTAAGCACTACTTTACATTTAGATAAAGTTAATAGGTAAATGTTATAAATGACATCATTCACCTCCTCAAAAACCATCTTTTTGTTTCCAATGAAAGACAATGCTTAAACAACTCTTATTAAAAGCTTTATCTATAACCTCGATAAGCGCCATTTTATTGTTACAAAAAGTGTATATTTATTTTGGATGTAAAAGATATTATTGTCCTTTAGGTTTGGTTTCTAGTTTCATATTACATTTTCTGATTGTCTTTTGCTTTACAATTTTGATTCTAATTCATATAATTTACGTTTTTTATTTTTTCTTAAAGAATTCAAATTGTCTTTGATTATTCACACTATATGCAGTGTCAAGTGATATTAGAGTAAAGATGATAAGTAGTGGTGATAATAATAGTCTTCATGATAATGATCAAGAGACTAAAGTTCCTATTTATAAGGATGAGGCGTTGTAATGATTAAAGCGACTTCTGGAGAAACATATGGATTTTAGATTCTAGCATTTCAAGGAGCACTTTAAGGATAATGTATAATGTTTGGATGATTTCAAAATTAATGCATATAGGAGAAAAAATGGTAGTATAAGGCCATAGGTAAAGTTGGCTCATGATGACCTTATTAATAGATTTATTCCCACTTATAAGCAACTCATTTATAAAGATGATTAAAAGAATAAGATGATTATGAGCCAAATAGGTTTAGTCAGTGTCAACCACGTAAGAGATGTAGTAAGAGAGATCTATGGAGGTGACGATAAGGATGTTAGAAATTTCGATTCAAGGTAAACATCTGATATTTCAAGAGAAGTTGATGTATAAAATAATTCTTAGATTGGATTGTAGAGTTCAATGGATTCTTTGATTACTTGAAAATTCCATCGGAGAAAAAAGTCAGACTAGTAGCCAATAGATTGAAAGAAGGAGCATCATCGTGGTGGGAAATAATTCAATCCCAAAGAGAATGCAAGGGTAAGGTCCTGTACAAACCTAATGCAGGTTAAAGTACTTGTTGAAGAGGGAGTTCCTACCTTTAAATTATGAACATATACTATTTCAACAGTACCAACTTTATTAACAGGGAAGTACAAATATTCATGGATACACTATATAATTCATGAGGTTAGTTTAAGCTCCTTAAATCTAAATGGTAGCAGGTTATTAGATATTTGGAGGAGTTGAGGCCAGAACTTGGGGATAGAATAA